>VDFB02260808.1:0-124697 GCA_007258455.2 Sequoia sempervirens | reverse complement strand
TCTAGATATGTAGGACAAAACACTATGCTTAGGAAGGTCATGATTATGGGGTTAACAAACTAATCTCTTCATTGAAGGGTAGGGCCATCTTACCAGTTAGGTAGATGTGCAGGGGACCGTAGTAAGTCCATGGTTAGCAAAAAAGCGCTTGAGTGAGACTCTCTCTCATATAGTTGGAGACCATGATTTGAGGATTTAACACCAGTTTGGGGACACCTAGAATGTATGCATTAGTGATGGGGAAATCTAGGAGGTATGCACCAACATTGAGGACATCTAGACCGATTGTATTATGTTTGTATTATCTATACCATTGAGCTCATGGAAGCTATGAATGTAAACATGTATCTCTACTCTTATTGATAAATTGTAAATGGAAAATATTATCATGAAATTTTGTAATGCGAAATCATTACTTGAATTATTGAAATGATTCCTTACTATGCAATGGGAAAGTTTGAAATGGTTATGTTTCAAATGTGCATCTTGTTATTTATATGAAAAGTAAAAAAATTATTGCTATCATTGTTAGTAGCATAAACTTTTACTTGTGAGTAAAACATAGTAAAAACAATGGCTAGAAAAATGGTGTGGTATCAGAGCTACCAGGTTCAACACTAGAACCTATGCGCTCATTGCGTCCAACATTAGATGAGTCTAATTTTTGGAATTCTTGTGCCAGGATGGTGCATATCAAGATGACTACAAGGAAGTCAGTAATCGGTTATGAGCGCTACTTAAAGGCCAATAAAGAAATGGAAGCCATTGTTCGAACCATAGAGGGAACCAATTACGACAACGAAATTTGGTTGAGTGACACTGAGACTTTTAGTTATTCTCTATCTTGCATTAGTCAAGGAAGGAGGAGGATGTTTGAGGCTATTAAATATGCACCTCTTTCTCTCTTTCCAAATCAGACTCTTTATCACTTTCTAGGGATATGCCCTCAAAACATAGTGTTAGCCCTGCAATGATATTTCAGGACTTTCGTGCTCTTCCTATGGTGGAAATTTTATTAGCCTCAAGAGGCAAATCAGAGGGATATGTTCCCTAAAAATATGTATCTGAGGATAGGTTTGAGTGTTATTTCCCTTTTGAAAATGTATGTGAACAAAAATCAGAGGGGTATACTCCACTTAGTTATGTATCATAGAGTGAATCTGAGGGATACTCTCCCCTAGACTATTTGAATAGTCATTCCATGTAAATGCTAGGATATTGAAATTCTATTGATATAAATGAAAATCATGTTTTGGAAAAAATTGTGTATGAGTTATTTTAAACTTCATATATATGAATGTTTGTTCTTTGAAAATGTTTTAAATGATATGTAAACATTCCTAGAATCTAATTAAAAATGAAAGCTCCAGGTGTAAACTTTCTTGTCGAAAATGGTTAGAACTAGAACTAACCTTGGGGGAAGCCAAGAAGTTGTCCAAGGAGAAAAAAATTTAGGGGCTAAATTGGATCATATTTTAGCCATGATGGATGAGACAAGAGAAAAAATAGGAAACCTTGAGCAAGAGGTAAGGGGGAAATAAAGGGAGGAACAAAAAGTTACTAATAATGATGAAGAAGGAGAAAATTCTTATGATCGTACTCAGTCTAGTGAACATGAGGATGATGAATCACAATTTAGGTCAAAGGGAAGCAAATGAAAATGACTTGCTAGTGAGCTATCTTGAGATATGAGAAAGATCACTCCTTTGAAGTTTGAAGGAAGTACTAGTGGGGATGTGGCTAAGGAATGGCTCACGAAGATGGAAAAGTATTTTGATATTAAGAATTACTCTGAGGTCACTAAAGTCATTTGGGGAGCTTTCCAATTAGTTGGTGAAGCATCCAATTGGTGGATGAATAAAAAATATGGAGCTTGGGCTAAGTTCCTTAAGGCTTACTTGTAGTGAATTTGTGGAGATATTCCAAAAATGGTGGTTACCTCAACTCTTCTATGATCAAAAGCTTACCGACTTCCAAAACTTGAGGCAAGGAGATTCCTTGGTTAATGAATATTGGGAGAAATTCACTCATCTCCTAAGGTATGTACCCATGTACCAAAAGGATGAGTAGTTTCACATAAGGAAGTTCATCATGGGCCTCAATTCCCAAATAGGTGGAGAGGTAGACATGCATGATCCCGCTACTATGGACTTGGTGTATGAGAAAGCCATTAAGTAAGAGCAAAGGCTTAAATCTATCTCGAACTTTCGTAAAAATAATTGTAAGAAGTTAATTGGTCGCAAGCCAATCAAGCTTTGAAGAAGCCTAGTGAAGGGTAGGATTGCCAAAGGAAAGGGGACAAAGGATCCCGTAATAGACAAAATAATTCAAGAAGGGACCGTAGTGGGAACAACATCAACAACAATGCTAGTAGGAATGAAGGAAGTTCAAGAAGGCCTGTGTCAAGGATTGGACCATTGAGAGGATGTTATACTTGTGGTGGAGATCACTTTGCAAATTAGTGTCCCAAAAAACCACCAGGGATGCAGCCACAAGGGAATCAACTACCTTCTCAATGAGAAGCATTCTAGCAAAGGATTCATTTTGCATTAGACAAACAACAAGTTGAGTACCAGATCACTCCTATGGAAATATCAAGTACTTTCTTTGGTACACCTGTTTCCATTCTTATTGATACTGGTGCCACTAAAAATTTGTTTCTCCTAGTATAGCTAGTAAAATTTCTAGAAAAGTTGGCTATATGGAAAAATCTTGGATGGTTGAATATGCAAACTAGACAAGGGATAAGGTGGAGCAATGTCTATTCGAAGCAAGGGCTCAACTTTCAAGCTTCTCCTCAGAAGTGAATTTATATGTAGCACCCCTAGGTTCCTATGATGTCATTTTAGGGGTGAATTGGCTATGGAAGCATAGAGCCAAAGTAGATTGTCATGTAAAAAAATGGAATATTTAAATGATCTAGGAAATTGGGTGTTCTTGCAAGGAATGCTAAGATAATTTAAGTTGCAACAGATCTCTATTGTACAAATTCATAGAGCGAAGAAGAAAGGTTGTCAACTCTTCGATGTGAAAATGGAGAAACTTAAGGAATGCAATGAGTTCATTTCTCAAGATGATGTTTTATATTATGGACCTTAAGACCCCTAAGATGTCAAAAAAGGTGAGGTGGTGGAATCTCGAAAAGCAAATATGGAGAAATATCCTATCCTATGGAAATTTATGGATGTATTTCTATTGGAATTACCTAGATTTCCTCCCAAGAGAGTGTTTGATTTCTCTATTGAAATAGTTCTAGGGGAAGAGCCTATATCCAAAGTTCCATATAGGATGACCATGATAAAATTAATGTTGTTAAAAGCTCAACTGGAGGAATTGTTGTCCAAGGGACTGATTAGACCCAGTGTTTCACCTTGGGGAGTGCTTGTAATTTTTGTGAAGAAGAAGGATGGAACACTATGCTTGTGCATTAATTATCATTTTCTTAATAAGGAAATGATAAAGAATAAGTATCCATTGCCACGTATTGATGATCTCTTTAATAAGATGTAAGGAGTGGCAATATTTTCAAAAATTGATCTACGATCAGGTTATCATCAACTAAGGATCAAGGATGAATATATTTTCAAAACAACTTTCAGGACAAGGTGTGGTCATTATGATTTCATGGTCCTACCTTTTGGGCTAACGAATGCACCATCACCATTCATGAGCTTAATGAATAATATATTCAGAGATTGATTAGAAAAGTTTGTGTTGGTCTTTTTGGATGATATTCTTATATATTCCAAGAATGAAGAGAAACATCTCCAGCTTCTAGAGATTGTTCTCCAATGATTGAGAGAGCATAAGTTGTATGGGAAACTCTCTAAGTGTACTTTATTTCAAAAGAAAGTGTAGTATCTAGGTCATGTGATTTCAGCTGATGGTATTGCAGTTGATCCAACTAAAATAAAAGTAGTGCTTGAATGGCCAGTGCCTAAGAATGTGCAGGAAGTTAGAAGTTTTATGGGTCTGGCTGGTTACTATCAGAAGTTTGTTGCAAACTTTTCTAGAATAGATTTTCCCATTACCTCCTTACAGAGAAAAGGGAAGAAGTTTGGATGGTCTGAGCAATGTCAAACAACATTTGACCAACTCAAAGAGAAGTTGACCACAAATCTGATACAAAAGGTACTAGATCTAGATGGTAACTTTATTGTTATCACATATGCTTCAAGAGAAGGTTTGGGTGGAGTATTGATGCGGGAAGGGAAAGTCATAGCCTATGAATCAAGGAAGCTAAAGCCTTATGAACAAAATTATGCTTCACATGATTTGGAATTAGTAGTTGTTGTACATGCATTATATATGTGGAGACACTATCTATTGGGAAAACTATTTGAATTGAAGACCAATCATCATGGTTTAAAGTACTTGTTTACTCAACCAAATCTGAATGCAAGGAAAAGAAGGTGGTTGTAATTGATATCTGTCTATGATTTCAACATCAACTATATCAATGGGAAGGAGAATCAGGTTGTTGATGCCTTAAGTCATAGGAGGCATATCTCCTTAATGATATCAATTTAAACCAATTTCAAGGCTCGAGTGCTACAAGAGTCTAAGGGTGAAAAATACTATGGGCAAGTCAAGCAAGCACTCACGGATAATCCACAAGACTCAAGCTATGAGGGATTTCACTTTGAACTTGATGGTTTGCTAAGGTTTAAGGGGAGAGTCTACATACCTAATTCTATAAAATTATGGAATTTAGTGTGGAAAGTTCATACCACACCATATTTTGGACATCCCAGAGTGACTAAGATGTTGGCTGATGTGAAGCCACTGTATTTCTGGAAAGGAATAAAAGGGGATCTTGTAAGATTTGTGGCAAGCTGTTTATAATTTTAGAGGGTAAAGGTGGAACATCATCACCTTGCAGGTCTTTTGTATCCTCATGAAGTTTGAGAAAGTAACTGGAAAATTATTAGCATGGATTTTGTGCAAGGTCTTCCAATGTCAAGGAATAAGCACAATGCCATTCTAGTAGTGGAGGATAGGCTTACAAATGTCTCACTTTATACTAGGGAATCTAATGGATGGAGCTCCTATTATAGCTTAGAAGTTTATTCAAGAGGTATTTAGGTTGCATGGAATTCCTAAGAAGATTATTTCTATCAGGGATTCTCATGTGATGTTTAGGTTTTGGCAAACCGCGTTTTCTTCATTTGAGACTTAGTCAAACATAAGCTCAACATATCATTCAAAAAAAAATGGAAAAGTTGAAAGAGTGAACCAGGTGTTGGAAGATCTACTGAGGATGTATTGCATGGATCAACAATACAAGTGGGAGGATTATTTACCTTTGGTTGAATTTGCAAACAACAACCCTTATCATTTGCAATCAAGATGGTTCTATTTGAAGCATTATATGGTAGAAAGTGTCAAACTCTTATAAGCTGGAATTAGCTAGAGAATAGGATAAGCCTTGGGCCAAAAATATTATTAGAAATGGAGGAGAAAGTTGGCATTATTAGATAGAGGCTAACAAAAGCTAATGATAGGAAGAAGAGCTATGTAGATTCCAAGTGGGTACCCAAGCAATTCTCAGTAGGGGAGAAGGTTTTGATAAGAGTTAAACCTCACAAGAGTTCCATAAATTTTGGAAAGTCATCCAAACTAGCTCCACATTATGTAGGTCTTTTTGAGGTTCTTGAGGAAGTCAACCCTGTTGTGTATAGAATTTCTTTGCCGCCAATTTTTGCCTGAATGCACAATGTTTTCCATGTGTTGTACCTAAAGAAGTACATGCTAGGGGATAACCATTATTTTGATTGGAATGCTTTATAGGTACAAGACCTAGGAGTGGTAATGACTGAGCTTCTCAAGGTGCTTAGAACACGTAAGCTTCACTTACGTAATATAGAGCTTCTACAATGCAAGGTCTAGTGGGATCAATATGCAAAAAAAGTGCATACTTGGGGAGAGACTATTAGTGCAGGAGCACCTACCTTAAAAACAAACTATTTTGATTTATTGCTTTTAAATCATTTCCTTTTTGTTGTGAAAGGTCCTAATTCCTTTTATGATGTGTAAGGAGACCTTTTTAGAGCTTAGCTAAAATTAAAATAAATTGGGAACTCGTTTTGTAGGCATTTCCTTAGTTTTTGGTTGAAATTCGAAAACACAGTATGTTTTCAAACGTGGGTTTTTTGGTCACTTTTGAGCCCGAAATTGAAACCCTAACGGTTTCTTTGTGATGGAAAAAGAAATATTCGACCATTTTTGAGGTGGTTGAATGTTTTTGGATGGGATTTCTTTTGTTTTGAGCAGTTTTTCTGGAAAGAAAAAAGAAAGCAGTGTTTTCATGCACTCAAAATATGTTTTTTTCTAGCTTTGACTGCATAACAACAACTTTAATGATTTATCAGGGCATTTAATAAGTCTTCTATGATGTAAAGACTCTTTTAGAATAATTCTTAGTGGCATTTTAGCAGCTCTTTCTATGTTTATCTTTGTTCTTGTAAATATTGTGCTTTATTCTCTCTTTTTCTTTTGACTGGTAAATCTGTTTTAAGATGGTGGTTTAGTCTATTTCTACCCACACCAAGAATCATGGCCATGTGGGAAACAAGGCTAAACCCCTTTCTTGTAAATATTTTAGTTGTAGGAATGAATGGGAGCTCTGTTTCTTTGCTGCAAAGCTGTCCCTAGGCGAGCTAGATAGCCCGGCTTGGAAAAGACAGTAAAAATTTATCTTTGCATGGTAGGGGTGTTCTGTATGTTACCAATTTATGTGATTGGCGAGTGCATGGAGTCTTGGAGAAATTGTAGGAGTGTAGACAGACCTTTTACCAGTGTATTTAAGACTAGAAAAATAAACAATACAAATCAGGAATGGCTTAAACCCTCACTTATAGAATAATGCTGAGTTATGTTTGTGTGTAGCAGAGAAGGGACCCAAACACTAAGAACGTGGTGGAAATTGGAAAAAGACCCTGAGTGTCAGAAGGGAGCTGAGTCCAGTTTAAAAAGGGAGAGGAAATATAAGTAGATTCCTTGTGTGTGGAGGCTAAAAAAAAGCCAAGGCTTGTAACTCTACCCCAAAACCTGAAACTATGACTTTATGCTAGCAATGGAAAACCTGAGTATGGTGATTAGGCAAAGACCTTTCCTGATGTTCTTTTTTGAAGCTATTGTAGTCTGAACACACCCTGCCAAACTAGTTTTGAAAGTGGATGGAGTGGAACTGGTCTTTAAGTTGATTAAGGGCTAGTTAGAGAAGAGAGGAAAAGAAGCATCAAGAAATGCTTGATTTAGGCTTAATGAACGTTTTGGGACATTAATAGCAGGGTTGAAAGCAAAGACCAGGGGTGCCTAATTGTTTTGGGAACCTATAGGTTTGGTGGAGGCAGCAACACTAGGGGTTATCTAAAGTGAGACCCAGAGCATTGAGTCAGTGAATGATTCAATCCAACCCTCGTTCTATCAGTTGGTATCAGGAAGCGATTGAAAGATTTGGGAAATGACTTATATGTCAAAGGAAGTTGAATCAGGTGAACCACCAAAGATGGTGACAAGCACTTTGATTAGCCAAGATGGTTGAAAGAGCAAGAAGAGGATAACAAATCTCTAAGGGAAAGAATAGAGCAGCTGGAAGAAGCACTAAACAAGATTGAAACTAGAAGGCAAAGTGCAAGAAGAAGGAGTTCTGAGAGGAGGACAAGAGATCCCACAGACGACCACTGTCTTGGAGGAGGAGCCTTTCTTGAAGGCGATAAAAGCCCTAAGTGGAAAAGGACTTGAGGGTGTACCATTATTTCATGGAGGATGGATCTAGATTTGGTCTTGTTGGATAGGACTGCATGGAGGGAATCACTTGAATGTGATGGAGTTCTGAGAAGCACAAAAGGTGAAGGTTGCAAAGTCAAAGGTTGGAAGGATCCAGCCTTAACTTGGTGGAAATTTATTGTCCTAGGCTGAAAGGGAGAAACAAGGTAAGTAGCCTATATCAGCCTAGAAGGAATGGTTGCTAAAAGAGTGAAAGAAGCCTATATACCCAGGATGACTATGAAATCAACTCCACAAGAGAGTTTAAGACAAAGACCAAGATGCAAGCACCACCACATGGAAGGGAGTTCAAAATGTTATCAGCTAGCTATCAAGATTGAAGAGAGGAACAAAAGGAAGCATGATCAGTCCTCTAAGGGCAGAGGAAGAGGCAGAGATTAAAAAGGACAGCGTGGAGGTTACCAAGGAAGAGGTGGTGAATAAAAAAACCAAGGTGAATCAAAGCTTACCGAGCATGGAGGTGAAACCTCATCAAGAGGAAGATTTAATAGAGGAAGAGAAGCAGGTAGAAGTAACTCCTACTTTGCCACCATGAAGTGTTATAACTGCAATTAGCTAGGCCATCCAGCTTATAGGTGCGCAGAGAAAGCTTCATCTAGCAATGAGAAAAGAGTAGCTTATGCACAAGAGGACACCATGAGTGTAAAGACACCTGAGATCAGTCACATAGAATTAGAAGTAGGTGAAAATCTGATGTTTAATAGAGTGTTGATCAAGCAACCGGTCAAGGAAGAACCCAAGCAAAGGAGAGCTTTGTTTAGAGCAAAGTGCAAGATATTGGGAAAGGTATGCAAGGTTATAGTAGATTCTGGTTCTACAGACAATATCATCTCTGAGGAGGCAGTAAATAAGTTAAAATTGCAGAAGGTACCTCATGCCAATCCCTACAAAGTCACATGGCTGAATAAAGGGCAAAGTGTCTTAGTGAATGAGCAGGTTACAGTGGAATTTTCAATAGGAGGCTACAAAGACAAACTGATTTGTGATGTAATACCCATGGATGCATGCCATCTTCTTCTTGGTAGGCCATGGCAATATGATAGAGGTGCTTTTTATCATGGAAAGGAGAACACCATTGAGTTCACGAAGGATGGAAAAACATTCAAGCTGCAATCGTTGATTGAGGAAGATGAAGGGCAGTCCAAGGTCCCTAATATCATGTTGAGCAGTGGTAAAGAGTTCATCAAGGATCTACACCAAAGGAATGAATGTTATGTGGTCCTAATGCAATCCAAAGAGGAAGAAAAGGCTGAGAAGACAGTCATACCTGAAACAGTTCAAAGGCTGCTAGAAAAATACAAAAGCATTGTGAGTGATGGAACACCATCAACCCTACCACCCAAGAGAGCAATAAGTCATCAAATTGACTTTATTCCTGGAGCCTCATTTCCTAACAAAGAAGCATACAAATTGACCCCAGAGCAGAACCAAGAAGTGGTAAGGCAAGTGGAAGAGTTGTTGAATCAAGGTCTGATTCAAAAGAGTATTAGTCCATGTGTAGTCCCCATTGTTTTAGCAACAAAAAAATGAGGTAAATGGAGACTTTGTACTAATTCTAGAGAAATTAATAGAATCACAATTAGGTATAGATTTCCAATACCTCGGATTGAAGATTCATTGGATTGCCTTGGAGGTGCAAAATTTTACACTAAGCTAGATCTTAAGAGCGGGTATCACCAAATCAGAATTAAGGAAGGTGATGAATGGAAGACAGATTTTAAGATGAATGATGGTTTGTATGAGTGGAAAGTGATGCCATTTGGCCTCTCAAATGCCCCTAGCACGTTCATGAGACTAATGAATGAGGTGCTTAAAGATTTCATAGGGATTTTTGTGGTAGTTTACTTGGATGACATATTGATTTTCAGTAAGACAGCAGAAGAGCATTTGAAGCATGTAGAGATGGTACTCAAAAGGTTGCAAGAAGAACAGTTGGCAATCAACCTTGAGAAGTGTGAGTTCTTCAAACAAGAGCTTGTGTATCTAGGCTTTGTGGTATCCCAAGGAACGCTGAAGATGGATCCAAGTACGGTAGAAGCCATCCTAAACTGGCCTACACCAACCACAGCAACTGAGGTAAGAAGTTTTCATGGTTTGGCTTAGTTTTATAGGAAGTTTATAAGGAATTTTAGTGGTATATGTGCACCAGTGTTAGATACAATCAAGGGTGGTTAGAAAACAAAGTTTAAGTGGACTTTAGAGGATGATAAAGGGTTTGAAAAGTTGAAAAAAGAAGTGGCAACACAACCTATCTTGTTATTGCCTAGTTTTGATAAATTGTTTACAGTTGAGTGTGATGCAAGTGGAGTAGCAGTAGGAGGAGTCCTTAGTCAAGAAGGTAGGCCTGTAGCCTTCTTTAGTGAAAAAATTAATGAAGCTAAGCAAAAATACTCCACCTATGATCTGGAACTTTATGCTTTAGTGCAGTCCCTTAGGAAATTGAGGCATTATTTGCTGCCCAAAGAGTTTGTGGTCTTCACAGATAACCAAGCACTCAGTTACATCAATACCCAAGAGAAGTTAAGCAATAGACACTTGAAATGGATGGAGTACATTCAAGCTTTCACATTTACCATTAAGCACAAGAAGGGACAACAAAACAAAGTGGCAGATGCATTAAGTAGGAGGATGTTGACAGTCCAAGAGATACAGCTGAAAAGCATAGGATTGGAAAGTTTTAAGGATCTCTATGGTGATGACGAAGACTTTTCCGAAGCCTACAAGGTATGTTTAGACTTTGCAAATCATTTTCACAGTCAATATGCTGAGTATACATTGCAAAATGGGTTGTTATTCAAGGGAAATCTGTTATGTGTCCCAAGAGGATCAATGAGAGAAAATCTGATCCAAGAGAAACACAATGGCAGTCTTAGTGGGCATTTTGGTATTAACAAAACTTTAGAGCTGGTACAAAGGTTTTACTATTGGCCTAAGTTAGCACGAGATGTTAGAAAGTATGTTGAACAGTGTGTTGTTTGCATGAGATCCAAAGGGGGAGCTAGCAATGCTGGGTTATATCAGCCCTTACCTATTCCGAATAGACCATGGGAGTGTGTGAGCATGGATTTTGTGGAGGGTCTTCCCAAGACTAAATCTGGTTTTGATAGTGTTTTTGTAGTTGTGAACAGATTTAGCAAGATGAGTCACTTTATTCCTTGCAAGACTACACATGATGCAAGTTATATTTCCTAACTCTTTTTCAGGGAAGTTGTGAGAATCCATGGATTGCCATTGACCATTGTCTCAGAAAGAGATGTGAAGTTCATGAGCCATTTTTGGAAAATGTTGTGGAGCAGATTGGGAACTAATTTGTCATTTGGATCAGCTTACCATCCTCAGACTGATGGTCAAACTGAGGTGGTTAATAGAGTGTTAGGTAACCTATTGAGGTGCTTGACAAAGGAATATGGACAGACCTAGGATATGGTGATTTCCCAAGCTGAATATGCATACAATGATAGTGTGAACAAAACTATAGGAAAAAGCCCATTTGAAGTTGTGTATGGAATGCATCCAAGGGGAATTTGTGAGCTCAGATACCTTGGAACAATGGAGAATAGGAGTGGACATGCAGAAGACTTCACTCAAACCATGAAGGAGATTCATGAGCAGGTTAAGAGGACAATCACAGCAGCAACACAAAAGTTGAAAGATAAAGTTGATGAGACAAGAAGAGATGTGCAGTTCCAGGTGGGTGATTATGTGATGGTTCACCTCAACAAATCCAGATTGCAGAAGGGGATGTCCACCAAATTGCAAATGAAGCGGGTAGGACCATGCAAGGTGATAGCTAAGTATGGAAAGAATGCATACAAAGTGGAACTTCCATCGGATTTGGGCATATCTCCAGTCTTCAACGTTGCTGATTTGATCAGATACAAGGGTACAGTCAATGATGAAGTTCAAAAAAATCAGGAAATATTTAAAGATATCAGCAATATACCCCTTCCAAGTCAAGAGAAAGCTCAGGCAGAGAAGGTCTTGGAGTCCAGGGTGAAGAAAGCAACAAGGAATAAGGTATACATGGAGCACCTTATCAAGTGGAAGTGCAAACCTGACTCAGAGGCTACATGGGTACAAAAGGATCAATTCAAGAATCTTGGCATTGACCTGAAACTGATACCACCTTCCAGTTCTTCATCTTTGTGCTGAGAGGGGGAGAATGGTGCAGGAGCACCTACCCTAAAAACAAGCTATTTTGATGTTTTGCTTTTAAATCATTTCCTTTTTGTTGTGAAAGGTCCTAATGCATTTTAGGATGTGTAAGGGGACCTTTTTAGAGCTTGGCTAAAATTAAAATAAATTAGGAACTTGTTTTGTAGGCGTTTCCTTAGTTTTTGGCTGAAATTCAAAAACACAGTATGCTTTCAAACGCGGGTTTTTTGGTCACTTTTGAGCCCGAAATTGAAAACCTAACAGTTTCTTTGTGATGGAAAAAGAAATCTTCGACCATTTTTGAGGTGGTTGAATGTTTTTGGATGGGATTTCTTTTGTTTTGAGCAGTTTTTCTGGAAATAAAAAAGAAAACAGTGTTTTCATTCACTAAAAATCTATTTTTTTCTAGCATTGACTATGTAACAGCAACTTTAATGATTTATCAGGGCATTTAATAAGTTTTTTGTGATGTAAAGACTCTTTTAGAATCATTCTTAGTGGCATTTTAGCAGCTCTTTCTACGTTTATTTCTATTCTTGTAAATATTGTGCTTTATTCTCTCTTTTTCTTTTGACTGGTAAATCTATTTTAAGATAGTGGTTTAGTCTATTTGTGCCCATGCCAAGAATCATGGCCATGTGGGAAACAAGGCTAAACCCCTTTCCTATAAATATTTTAGTTGTAGGAATGAATGGGAGCACTATTTCTTTGCTGCAAAGTTGTCCCTAGGCGAGCTAGAAAGCCCGGCTTGGAAAAGACAACAAAAATTTATCTTTGCATGGTAGGGGTGTTTTGTATGTTACCAATTTATGTGATTGGCGAGTGCATGGAGTCCTGGAGCAAGTGTAGGAGTGTAGATAGACCTTTTACTAGTGTATTTAAGACTAGAAAAAAATAAATAAATAATACAAATCAGGAATGGCTTAAACCCTCACTTATAGAATAATGGTGAGTTATGTTTGTGTGCAGTAGAGAAGGGACCCAAACACTAAGAACCTGGTGGAAATTGGAAAAAAGACCCTGAGTGTCAAAAGGGAGCTAAGTTCAGTTTAAAAAGGGAGAGGAAATATAAGTAGTTTCCTTGTGTGTGGAGGCTAAAAAAAAGCCAAGGCTTGTAACTCTGCCCCAAAACCTGAAACTATGACTTTATGCTAGCAATGGAAAACCTGAGTATGGTGATTAGGAAAAGACCTTTCCTGATGTTCTTTTTTGAAGCTATTGTATTCTGAACACACCCTACCAAACTAGTTTTGAAAGTGGATGGATTGGAACTGGTCTTTAAGTTGATTAAGGGCTAGTTAGAGCAGAGAGGAAAATAAGCATCAAGAAATGCTTGATTTAGGCTTAATGAACATTTTGGGACATTGATAGCAGGGTTGGCAGCAAAGACCAGGGGTGCCTAATTGTTTTGGGAACCTATAGGTTTGGTGGAGGCAGCAACACCAGGGGTTATCTAAAGTGAGACCCAGAGCATTGAGTCAGTGAATGATTCAATCCAACCCTCGTTCTATCAATATCTTTGAGATGAAGCAAAATTTTCCTCAAGTCATGCTAGGTTTTGAAAACTTCTAAAAAAAAGTGATGTTTTATGATGTTATGTTTCATGTTTTATATGGTCATGTTTAATCCTTAATAATCATTGGGGATGATAATTCATAAGGGGGGAATATGTTACACTCCATTGTGTTGTTACCTAATTACTATTACCTTGATGGGTTAAAATGCTTTAATACATTTATGACTATTTTTGTAGTGTAGGAAAAAGTATCCCCTTTTCACACGTAATTTGGAAATAATTATTAAATAAATGAGCTTAATTATGCCTTAATTTAGTGTTGTAATATTTTTTTCATATTCACATTAAGTTTAGGGCCCTTTTAAATAAAATGGACTTAATTGTGCCTTATTTTTGGTGTTGTAAAGTGTACCTTTACACTTTCACATTAATCTAGGGCTTTATTAATTGATTAAGGTTAATTTTACTTAATTGGCCCCTTTAATTCAAATCCAAGCCTAATTAAATGTAAATTATGAGGGATACAACCTAACATTCATAAATGCCATTTCACAACACTTAACTTTGGAAGATGTGTGTCCTAGGTAAGTGACCTAAGAACCATTCACCATAGGGTGAATGGGTCCACACTTAGATCTAGGACCCTAATTTAACATAATGTTTAACACTGAGCAATGTGTATCCTAGGTAAGTGACCTATGACCCATTCACCCTATGGTGAATGGGTCCTCACTTAGACCTAGGACCCCCCTTTAAAATATGCTTTTGGTGATATTTTATTGATTTCAAATCTACAATTCAATGTCAGCTTGTGATATTTGAATTTCAAGAATTAATGTTAAGATATGTATAAATAAAAGTTTATTTCACTTAATTTCACCTAGAATTTCAAAAGAACATCGTAAAATTTCACAAGAACATTATCAAGAGAATTCAAGAGCAATTTCAAGGAATTCAAGGGAAAATTTATTGAAGAATTATTGCAGCAATCAAGATCTAATTATCATGTCAAATTCTTCTTGCATCATGCATGTTATTGAAGCTAATATGTTGATTTAGAGTTCATGATCTATGCAAGTATTCAAGGACATTATCTCTAATTAAGTTTCATGATCAAGATCTACATTCATTGAGACCACCTCATGCTAGTTTGTAGATCTACAATCCAAGGTTCAAATAAGGTTTGGTGAGTTGTTACATATTTTTGTTCATTCATCATTCCTTCCTTCATGTTATTTCATTGTTTAAACTCAAGGTTTAATTACCAAAATGGGGTTTGACCAAGGCAAACCCCCATTCACCTAACAAAAAATAGTTTTCTCTCTTTGATGTGTGATTGTAGATTTTAGGTTGAAGATCCTTTGAAGAGAAAAATTGAAGAAAGTTGCATTTTTTCAAAGTTATAAGAAAATTTATAAAATCATGGAAACTCTTCTACAAAATTTATTTCTAGCAGTTCGACAGTGAACACCTAGAATCTGAGAGTGCAAACTTGGCAGAAGAGAACTGAGAAAGCAATTTTCAGGAACCCTAGCTAGGACCCATTCACCATAGGGTGAATGAGTCCTCAATGAGCTTCAAAAGGCGACTTTTGGTGAAAGGTGCACATTTTTTCCCCCTTTCTAGATCTGCCTTTTGATTAGTATTTTAGTTAGATTTAATTGTTATTCTTCATTTACATTTTATAGCCTACATTTTGAATGAAATTAGGGAAATAGGTCTTTGTGGTTCATCAATCCTATTTTGGAAAACCCAACCTCCATTTCCCCTTTGTTTCATTTTGGTGAACCTGAATTTGATCTTTGCATTTTCTAATTTTGGAGTCCTTTTTCATCCTAGATTTAGATCTTGCATTCATTTGCATCTGTTTGCATTGAATTGAGTCTCATTTAGGGTGTCTAGTTTTCATTTAACTTTGCATTTCGTTTAAGGGTTTTAGGATTACATATTTTGCATTCTTTAAATCTAAAAAATACAAAAAAAATTAGTCATCTTGCATATCGTCTACATAGCATTCATTTACATTTGAAAATTGAAACAAAAATTGCATATCAAACTAGGTTTTCTAGGTTGTCATTTTATCACATTTTGCACTTGCATTTAAAATTAATTTCACAGAAAATTAAAATTGTAACTTGTTGTATCAGACTAGAATCTGGAAACTACTAAAAATCACTCAGAAATCTGTAAAAATTTGTTTCAAAACCCTCACCTAGGACCCATTCGCCCTAGGGTGAATGAGTCCCTGATCAGGGTCACATTCTAATTTTTTGGGCATTAAAACATTCATTTATGCATTTCCATTTGATGTTATCAGATTTTTGTTCCTATTTTTAGAATTTTTGTTTCTTCAATTTGGTCATACCTAGCTTAATTTGATAATTTAGTGCATTGTGTGATTTCAAAATTGCATTTACAAGTCTTCATTTTTATATTTTTTCGTAGTATAATAAAAAATTACCCTGTTTAGAATTTGAAAATTGCATCTACATATTGCATTCTAGGTCATTACATTGCATTTTACCCTCTTTCCATTTTGGGTGTGTACACTAAGTTTGTGAAACTTGTATGAGATTTACAACTTGGTGTCCTATTAGCAGTACTGCTGTGAGACGTAGTTCAAGACTCATGTCATCCTGCAATACACCATTCGTTGTGGATCTTGGGTTTTCTAACTCTCTTTCTAATAGTGTTGATAATCAACCCCTTATGGATCATAACATACATACCTCATTTCCAATGACATCCTTACCTACAACCAATGTGCATGATGTCTCGCAAGAAAACATAAGATTGCTTAATGAAGAATTAAAAAATTTACAAGAATTTGTGAGAGATGAACCTATTGTTGTCCATGCCATTCCCCTTATAGGAAACATAAGAAAGCTACTTCAATATGAACAAGGAATAGAGTTTATATGTAGCTTGGCTTATCTCACCAACAAAAATTTTCCTCCCCCTCAACCCACTTCCAATAAATTACCTATGCATAAGCAAAAAGAAGCCACACCTTCCAAACACTTTACTAACCCTAACACATCCTTTTTTGAAAAAGGAAGGACTTGCAATTAGAAGATGAAATTGATGAACACACAGTTATAATACCAAAGAAGAAGAAACCTAGAGTGCATGATCATCAAAAGTTCTAGTTAAAACAGTTGTATGAACCTCTTGAATCTCTTTATAACTTATTACAACTATCCAAAACTGAGACAATCTTCTATGCTCTTTTACGTTGGCAACTAATTGATTTACCACCTAAATGTGCAAACTTGACCAAAAGAAAAAATAATAAAAATGAACCATACTGTGCTTATCATAGATTCTTTGGTCATTACACCAGAAATTGTCATCCTTTAAAGAAAGTATTGAAGAAGTTTGCACCCTCTAAGAATCAAACTTGATTAAAAAAGCACGTATTTCACTCCTTGCCATGTAATAGTTGTAGGATCATAACATCCTCACTATTACATGTTCTACATTCATTGAAAATAATTCTCTTTATCGCAAGGAGCTCATTCTCATCACTTATCTCGGTTCATACTTGTCCTAAACTTAGTGGGGGCAAGGGGTTAGGTAGCTTTGTCCTAGTTTTGGTACTTGATGTTGTCCCTTTGGCTAGTTGTTCGCCTTCCGTATATACTGATCAAGATTGGGATGCAGACAACCTACTATAGGTTGACTCACATGTGCCTTACCAGTCTTTTGCATTATTTTATTTTTCATGTTTCTTTATGTGATTGCATGTGTGTAATGTGATCCCCCATACTATTTTGTTTGATGTATCTCTCTCTTTATGTTCATTCCTCTATTTGTATCTACATTCTTCTATATGTCGTAAACATTTTATCTCTTTTTTCGCTTGTTTTGTGTTTTCCTTTTGGGGATGATGCAAGGCATCGAGACATTTAGGTCTCTTCCATATTGACCTGAAAGGATTTTTATTTTTTTATGCTCTCTTTGTGTCATTCTTCCAGTTCTATGAGTATTTGGGGAATGATGAAGTTTCCAAGCTCTTAAACAATATTGTAGCAAAGATATATTGACCTTGAACCCATAGAGCCCTTATGTATTTTTGGGGGCAACCCTTCCTTCCTTTTTCATGACATAGCTTCATTTCAAAAACATATGACTTGTTATAGGGCTTTCCGAGTAAAGCTATCATGTATTATGATTGAATATTGACTACTTTAAAGCAATTTCTCATAGCAATGGTGTTAGCAACCACTTTAAAGTGGGGGCATAAATCGATAATATCTTTCAACATTTATAATGTTTCATGGTGTTATTTTATTTTTTCTTGTGATGCTTCCTTTTCTTGGTGGTGTCATTAGGTTTGATGTTCTCCAAGAGTGCAATATTTCTTAGCATACGACTTTCCTCTTAGTGGTGATGTGATGCACTGCATGCCCTAAGTTGTGAATTTTTTACTCTTGAATTATCCTCTCTTGGAGACATTAGGAACGATGTTACCTAAGAAGAAGACCTTACACAAAATAAGAAAAATCCCTTTGAACAAAAACCTTTGCTAGCATTATTGTTCATAAGTGTTAGCATAACATAGCTTGCTAGCCTTATGAAGCTTGAAACCCTAGATTCAAGGCCACCAAGCATAACACACCTTGCTTGCCTATGGAGCCTTTCCTTGTTCATAGGTGTTTAGCATAATGCATCTTGTTAAGCCCTATGAAGCTCAAACTCTAATTTCAAGGCCACCTAGCATAACAAACCTTGCTTTCCTGTGAAGCCTTGCCTAGCATTGTGGTGCCTTATTGAAGTTGTCAAGAGGATAGCTTTGATATGGTATGGGAGCCTAATCCAATTCTCTCATTTTCCACCCTTTGGGATACTCACCTTGGACATCCTGAGGTTCCACTACCTTGGAGTGACCGCAAACCAACAACTTAGATGTGTTCTGCGTCGATCAGACCATCTAGGCTTGATCTTCTTGGTCTTTGATGTTGTATGATTGTGTATCTTTGTCATTTTTGCATACATAAGTGTCTTGCATGTATAATTTAGTGTGAGTTTGACATGGGGTCATACTCTCACTAAAGTGGGGAAAAAATGTAGTGTAGGAAAAAACATCCCCTTTTCACATTTAATTTGGAAATAATTATTAAATAAATGAGCTTAATTATGCCTTAATTTAGTGTTGTAATATGTTTTTCATATTCACATTAAGTTTAGGGTCCTTTTAAATAAAATGGACTTAATTGTGCCTTATTTTCGGTGTTGTAAGGTGTACCTTTATACTTTCACATTAATCTATGGCTTTATTAATTGATTGAGGTTACTTTTCCTTAATTGGCCCCTTTAATTCAAATTCAAGCCTAATTAAATGCAAATTCTAAGGGATAAAACCCAACATTCATAAATGCCATTTCATAACACTTAACTTTGGAAGATGTGTGTCCTAGTAAGTGACCTAGGACCCATTTTCCATAGGGTGAATGTGTCCTCACTTAGATCTCTAGGACACTAATTTAACATAATGTTTAACACTGAGCAATGTGTGTCCTAGGTAAGTGACGTAGGACCCATTTTCCCTATGGCGAATGGGTCCTCACTTAGATCTAGGACCTCCCTTTAAAATATGTTTTTGGCGGTATTTTAATGATTTCAAATCTATAATTCAATGTCAGCTTGTGATATTTGAATTTTGGGAATTAATGTTAAGATATGTATAAATACAAGGTTATTTCACTTAATTTCACCTAGAATTTCAAGACAACATCCTAAGATTTCACAAGAACATTGTCAAACACATTCAAGAGAAATTTCAAGGCATTCAAGGGCAGATTTATTGAAGAATTATCATAGCAATCAAGATCCAATTATCATGTCAAAGTCTTCTTGCATCATGCATGTTATTGGAGCTAATATGTTGATGTAGAGTTCATGATCTATGCAAGTATTCAAGGACATTATCTCTAATCACATTTCATGATCAATATCTACATTCATTGAGACCACTTCATGCTAGTTTGCAGATCTACAATCCAAGGTTCGAATAAGGTTTGGTGATTTGTTACATATTGTTGTTCATTCATCATTTCTTCCTTCATGCTATTTCATTGTTTCAATTCAAGGTTTAATTACCATAATGAGGTTTGACCAAGGCAAACCCCTATTCACCTAACAAACAACATTTTTTTCTCTTTGATGTGTGATTGTAGATTTTAGGTTGAAGATCCTTTGAAGAGTAAAATTGAAGAAAGTTGCAAAGTTGTCAAAGTTGCAAGAAAAGTTTTCAAATAATGGAAACTCTTCTACAAAATTTATTTCTGGATATCCGACAGTAAACACCTGGAATTTGAGAGTGCAAACCTAGCAGAAGAGAACCCAAAAAGCAATTTTCAAGAACCCTAGCTAGGACCCATTCGCCATAGGGAAAATGAGTCCTCACTGAGCTTCAAAAGGTGACTTTTGGTGAAAGGTACACATTTTTTTCCCCTTTCCATATTTGCCTTTTGATTACTGTTTCAATCAGATTTAATTGTTGTTATTTATTTGCATTTTATAACCTACATTTTGAATGAAATTAGGGCAATAGGTCTTTGTGGTTCATCAATCCTATTTTGGTAAACCCAACCTCCATTTCCCCTTTGTTTTAGTCTTTTTTATATGAATCTTGATGGAAATAAGATGAATGAATGTTTAATTTAGTTTGATATTTTAGAATGTTCTAAAGATGAAAATATATGATGCATATGAATGTATTGTTATCAGCTAACTACTATTGTGATGTACTAAGCTAGATGCAGGAACATATTCTAACCTCCAGAAGAAAGGGGGAGTATCACTCAAGAGAAGAACTTGGTCTAGTAACCCTGATGAGCCTAATTGAGCATACACACACTCAATTCCTAGTTGGTCTAGTTGATTAAGATAGTTCGAGAAATGGTAAGTAACCTTCTGTTAGGGTTTGTGAATGTTCTGTATTGGGTTATGATCTTGTTCTATGAATGCTTTGATTAGGGGTATGTGATTGAGTCTTTATGTTGAGAGTAAGTTCTTTGCGTGTTCATATTTATATGTTAACCAATGAAGTATATACATAGAATGTATATATGTATATATGTACATGTCTAGGATAACTCATACATATGAGTATATGCGTGCATGAGTATATGTAGATAGCTATACCTACACATGCTCATGAATAGATAACCCATATGTATGGGAATGTCTATTTTACAAATACAACATATATATATATATACACACACACACACTTCGTGCATATACATCGTTCGATGAGTACGTGGATATATGTGTTTAAATATGGATATTGAAATAATGATATATATATATATATGTATGTATGTATATAACTATGTTAATGGAAACATATATATAGATATATTAATATACGTATTTATGAATATGTATATATATAATTATTTTAATATATGTTTATATATATATTTAATTGGTAAGTAATGTAATTGGTAATCATGTGTATATAATTATATATATATATGTATATACTATGAATGTAATATATATATTAATAATATATAATATATACATATATTATTGTTGGGTATATATTAAAATGCTTTGAATAAAGCATGTCACAACAACATAACACTATTGTTTGATATATTAAAGTGCTTTGAATAAGCCAAAGTGCATAAACATGGCACTGCCATATATGTAGCTATGGCTAAAGTTTATTATGTTACACATAAAGCATAGAAAGAATAAGTCAAAGAGACTTATGCGATGCACATGGGTAAAGGTTAATATTGTTTTAACATTGCAAGTAAAGATAAATGTAGATAACAACAATATTGACTTAGTCTTAAACTGTGCATAAGAAGAGGGTGCTAAAGTATGAATAAGTGGCGCCAAAATTTGTAGAATATGGAAACCATTAAAAGTCTAAAACCCGCACCATGTCCAAGCAAAGCAATATGATAAGCATGAAACTTAGTCAAAGAAAAGATGGCATAAATTTGTGAGGGTAGTCGACTTGTAAATCAAATAGGAAACCTATAGCAATGTGTTGTTGTGCCTTGACTCAGTAAAAGAGTCATGTTGTTGCAAGAATGAAGTCGACTGAGCCATTCTATGAAATTGGAAATAAGAGGAATGTTGTGTAGCAATCTAAGAGTTTAAATCAACCGAGTCGATGCATGTGAATAGGAAGGTGGCAGATTTATTACCTTGTTTGTAGCATTATGATGCTTAAATACTAAGTATATATAGAGGTGCTCTCTCAACCATTTGTTATAATTTTCATTCTGATTTCCTTGTTGTTATTCTGTTGTATTTTCTATGCAAGCATTATTTTGTGATTTTTTACTGAGAGAGAGAGAGAGATTTTTTTGTGAGTTATGTTTTGTTGAAAGTTCTTGAGAGGTGGCTAGAGTTTGGAGATTAGTTGAATATTGAAGGCTCGTAGAATTTGTGGTTGTGGAGGTTGAGGTTGGAAAGTAGCATTATCAGTTGGAACTTTATATCTAGGCATGCTGATTTCTATTCCCCTATTGTTTATGTTTGAAAGGTTATTTGATTATAAATGCCTTTGTTTGGAAAGATTGCTTTTGGGAATTCTTGATATGCTTGTTCTTATGAACTTAGTTATTTCCTAGTATGGAATATTCTTGCGTGATTCTTGATTGAGTCTCAAATTAGTGAAACCCTATTATTTGGGAACACATTTATATTATGTTGAACTATGTGCGGCTTAAATTCTATTAGAACTTTACTTTGTTCGTTAAGTCTATATTGATATGACATGAAAAGTGAAATGTGGAATATTTTGCTATCTTATAGTGCTTTTATGATATCTCATTTTGAACATAAGAGATTAGCATGGTTATTCCTAGGATTAGGGTAATCCATGGGAAAGGGTGTAACCTAGTAATCAATTTGTTATAGGCTTGGTTATTCCTGGGGTTAGGGTAATCCATGGTTAAAAAAATAACCTTGTTGAACATTTTGTTATGTCATCATCTTAGATTGAATGTGTGTTATGTTTATGGTCAATACCAAATCGAGCTAAAGGGTGGGTGGATAGATGCTCTCACTCGAAGTATTGGGTGTTGAATTCTTTGACCAAAGTAGTGTAAGTAGCCATTGTTTAGACTATTAGTTCACTGTGATCCACGATTGCCTTCTAAGTAGGGAATTCATACATGTAGGTTGTAGCCAATGTATGGTAGCTCTAGATATGTAGGACACAACACTATGCTTAAGAAGGTTAGGATTATGTGGTTACCAAACCAATCTCTTCGTCGAAGGGTAGGGCCATCTTACCAATTAGGTAGATGTGTAGGGGACCACAATAAGTCCATGGTTGGTGGAAAATCACTTGAGTGATGCTCTCGCTCATACAGTTGGCGACCAAGATTTGAGGATGTAGCACTAGTTTGAGGACATCTAGAATGTATGCACCAGTGATGGGGAAATCTAGGAGGTATGCACCAACATTAGGGACATCTAGATTGATTGTATTATGTTGTATATCTATACCATTGAGCTCATGGAAGCTATGAATGTAAACATGTATCTCTATTCTTATTGAGAAATTGTAAATGGAAAATATTATCATAAAATTTTGTAATGCAAAATCGTTACTTGAATTATTGAAATGATTCCTTAATATGCAATGAGAAAGTTTGAAATGGTTATGTTTCAAATGTGCATCTTGTTATTTATATGAAAAGGAAAAAAAATATTGTTGTCATTTTTAGTAGCATAAAATTTCATTTGTGAGTAAATCATAGTAAAAAAAATGGCTAGAACAATGGGCATGTTACACCCTTCTAGAGCAAGAGAATGAGCATCACATGAGGTATGTGTTTATTTTTTATTGTATATATATATGTTTAGATAGGAGTAGATATATGTTTAGTTTATGATTGTTTGTCAACAATTATATTATAATTTTTATCAATCTTTTTATAGTCCTCTTCCCGATTTAATAATTTGAAAAATCCAGGACCATTTCGATATGTTAGGACTCCTGGTCATCCTACAAGACAATCATATGCAAAACATTTTGCATAAAAAAGAGCAAGACTTGAGGTAATCAAGAATTCCATTTTAGATATATTATAGTTCAAAATAGTGATTTTGATGTTAATTTGACAATTCTAAATTATAGTATATAAGTTTCTAAAATAGTAGTCTAAATTGTCAATCATTGACATAATTAATCTAGTTTTTGGTTTGAATTGTTATTGTGTAGGAAACTTTAGAGCCACCAAGTACTTCAAGGAGGCTCAATTTTGATGATCCAACACAAGATTAGGATTTGTTAGAGATTGATACATAGCTATTCGACATGTATATTGTATATAGATCTTGAGATGGTGTATGCCACATTTTGTAAATCTTGTTTTGAGTTGGCATAGATGCACATACACAATTATTCTACAACTTGATATATAAAAATTGATATTCAATATAATTTGTTCCTCGTGTGCATGTTTTTCTACTTTGAAACTTAAAATTGTAATGCATAATTAGTTTAGAATGGTTAAGTTATGATCAACAACATGTTATCTAGATTAATGAAATTGCACTTTATTAGAACCTATGAATTAAAATTGGTAATCCATCTATGTTAGTGTTAATTTTGGTTGCCTTGGGAAACTTCACCAAATTTTATGGCCATTTTTCAAATACATTATCAATCATAACATGGATGATTATGTTCCTAGGTGTAGATGTGAAAGGATAAATTACAAGTATTTTCAATTTCACACCATTATCAAAATGACTACAAATACATCCTTTTATACAAAAAATGTAACAGTAAGTTGTGAACATTTGTGCAAAGTTGGCTTGGTAGCAAAGTGTGAGATGGGCTAGTTAGTTAAATGTTTTATTTTTATTTTACAATTAAAAGGATCAATATTATGGTCACAAGAATGTCCCTACAACTATAAACATGACTTGGCATGCCAAGATGGAATATTTATTTCTCTTAGTTTAATTCACTTGATGTCATTATAATCTAAAAATATACACCTTGTAATAGGACGGGTCTCTCATATTCCTAGTTTTGTATGTTGATGACTTACTGATTAGAATGAGTTCTTCAACCTCAATCATGATAGTGAAAATTATTATACATGATAATTTTTTTATGACTAACTTGATTTTGTTGAGATTTTTTTTGAGGGATTAATCTCTATCACTTTACATCCAAGATGTACCTTGTATAGTCCAAAAATGCACTTGATTTTCTCTCACAATTGCATATGGCCAATTGCAAAATTACTCTAACTCCCTTTCTATCCAAAGTCAAAATTTAGGTGAGATGTTAGATTCACCATTAGTTGATGCTACTATATATTCATATATTATTGAAAACCTCAATTATTTGATTCACTCCAAGCTTGGTATTTCATATGTCATTGGCATGGTCTTTAGTTATGTAGGAACCTCATGAACTAAAATAGAAGGAAAACAACTAGTTCCTCCATTATACTCAAGGAACTCATAGTTTTGGGATTCTCTATGCAACAAGGGTTGATATTGATTTGATTGGGTACACTAATTTTGATGGGCCAATTGATTTACTTGATTGTAAGTCTACTTCTAGTTATGATTTTTCACTAGCTTCTAGTTAGGTATATGTTGGCCAAATAAGATGCAAAGTGTCATTCTCTTTCTTCCAATTATGTAGGCTATCTATTATATTTTATAAAAATGAGAGTGCTACATTAATCTATTAGAACCTATTTCATCATAAGTGAGCCAAACACAATAAGGTTCACATACATTACATTCAAGAGTTCATAAACAAGTTCAAAATCTTCACATTTCTTGACTATTAAGTATATGCCAGCATGAACCAATGTAGGAATGTGTGAGTGATTTTGATGTGAAAATATATACATGTGACATTCATGAACATACATAAGTAGGTGCTTACACATAATATTTGTTAGTCTATGCATCTTTTCATCATAATTGTCATTATTTTCACATATTTGACACACTTGATGGTGATTACACATACATGTGACATTTTTCAACATACAAATGACATTCATAATCATTATATTTTGCATACATTCTACAATCAATATAACCAATAATGCTCTAACCAATAATGCTCATATATCATATTTTTCATGTCCTCATGTACAAATACATCTTATATCATCTTTTAACCACCATATCATCAATATGTAACTAATAATGCCCATATAATTTTATCAATTTCCTCATATACAAATACATCAATGCATCTTGCTATCAAGCTATCCTAGATACACAACTAATATGTGCCCATGATATTGTCACACTATAAGATACATCTCAAATCATTGCTACTCTCAAAGACACCTGCATTGCAATATTACAAAAAACTATGAACTCCAATGTTGGATGCACTGCCATCGAACCTCACGTCCTACTCAAATCTTGTGTTGAGAAATGCTTGCATATAAATATTAGAAAAGTATGGATTATAAAATGAAGTATTTGCAGCTTGCAGGGTTTGTTGAGGACTGGGATAAAATGGAAGATCAGTAATGGTAATAAAATTAGATTCTGGGAGGACCCATGGTTACTTGATACCCTATGGAACGCTTTGAATTTAGAAATCTTATGAGACTGGAAAAATATTTCTTTGGTTTTTATATTAGTGATTACTTCCTTGGCCCTCATGGTGCTAGGAAGTGGAATGATTTGGCCGTTTGCTGCCCTTTATCCCCTGATCTAAGCATCCTTTCCAAGACCCTGTAGGAGTTGCTCTCCCTTACTATAATTCCTTCAACCAACATGGGGGATGAGTTCTTTTGGACTCACTATAAGTAGGGTGATGTTTCAGTTAAATTGGCTTACAATCTACTAACAGACTAGGGTGTTGTCCTTGATCTTTGCAAGAGGGTCTGGAATCAACACATGATCCTGAGAGTTAACATCTTTTGGTGGACTATTTGCCATAATAGGATTCTAACGCAGGACAATTTGAGGAAAAGGGGATTCTAGATTCCCAAAAAATGTTTTTTATACAAGTACAATGAAGAATTGATGGACCACTTATTGTTACACTGCCCATTTGGTGTTGGTGTGTGGGAGCTGGCTATAGAACATTTGGGCATTCAATGGACTATGTGTCAGGATATTAGATCCTTTATCTTGAGCTAGACTGGACCCTTTGTTCACCCTTTACCTTGTGAAATTTGGAACCAAGTTCCACCCATTATTTGCTGGTGCTTATGGAAATAGAGAAAAAAATAGGATTTTTAGGAACATTGAGATGAGTCCGAAGGAGATTTTTGGTATTGGTTCTCGGCTCATTGTGGAAAAAATTTCACTCTTCAATGGGAAAACCCCGGATAAAGGTTCGATTGAGAGGGAAATTATTATGGCCAAAGCTTGGCATCAAAACCTGGATGCAAGCTCCTATGAAAACTCCAAATCCTTGACTAGAAGAGACACTATATGGAATCCTTCAGATAGTGGTTGGTATAAAATTAATTTTGATGGGGTAGCTAAAGGCAACCTGGGAAGAGCTAGCATAGGAGGTGTTATTAGAGATTGCAAACGAAATTTTGTGGCTGGTTACTTTGGGTGGATTGGTATCCATTCTTCTATGATTGTAGAAGCTAGAGCATTGCTTAAGGGCTTAGAGTTGGCTGTTTCTATGGGGATTGAGAACCTTCATATCAAAGGTGATTCAAAGTCTATTATTGATGCTAGATTAACTTTGGCAGATTACTAGGGTGGAGTACTAAAGACATTCTAATAGACGTAAGGCTCTTTGTGTCTAAGTTGAATTTAATGATAGCTACCCACATTTATCGGGAGGGAAATCAAGTGGCTGATGCCTTAGCCAACTTTGGCACACATTGGAAATTCTCTAAGTGTTGGCATAATTTGGGGAACCTACCACTAGGCATTCAAGGCCTAATCCTGAAGGAGCATTGCCCTTACTTGATCTATGATAATAACTATTCAAGTGCCTTTATGGGTTTCATGGGGGGTCCACTTGCTTGTCTTATGGGATATGTGGACTGATGTTAATGTTGAGGTGGCCTACAAGTGGCAAAAATTGAATGAGGAGGCAGAGTCTATTTTGAAAAGGGACATCATGAGGAATTATGGTGGGTACTTTGTGATTAAGACCAAGCTGGGCCATACCTTACGTAATCTCCTTTTGGGGATTGTGCTAAGCCATCGTATTTTCAATTTTTTTGATTTTGATATTGATGTGACTAATAATTATGAGATCAAGCTCCTAATTGGTTCTATCCCTTCCACTATTTTGTCTCTGCTTATAAAAGCTGACTCCTTAGGTGTTTCTAAATTTGGCCCCGCGGCCATCTTGCCTTGGTTTCTGTGCAAAAACGTGGAAGGAAAACCTTCCATTCCCATCATGTCCTGCTTACCTAGCTGCAAGTGTTTGGAGATCCTCATTTATGAATTCATAAAGATTGCTTCTTGGGATTTTTCTCCTCAAGCGTGTGACCTGTACATTGCTTTGATTACCAAAGGCTGCTTTGTTTGGCTTAAAATCCTTAATGTGCGAGTGAATTTTCACCTTACCATTTTCTCTAACCTTTTACTTTCACAGGTCTGGTTATTCTGTGTGCAGAGTGACATTATGGGTGGTGATAGGGTGCGAATGGAGCCCGACAACTATGGCGAATTTCACAAATATCCAATGGTGTAGCACATATGTGTTGAAGGCGGTTTGGCTCCCTTGATGGAGAGTCTCATGGGTCACGACCCTAATTTTTCTGTGCAGTTCATTAACTCTTGGAAAGATCGTCAAGTGACTTTGGGCGATATTTCCTTTGAAGTGAATGAGGAAGTGATAGTGTAGGCGACGGGGCTTCTACATTCTGGTATGAAGCACCCAAAGCATACAAAAGCCCAGGATAATGAAATTATGAATGTGTTTTTTGTGGAGAACAAGAAGCCAGTTTGTAACTAGTCAAGGTTTGAGAGAGAGGCTCTTCCACAGCCTTGGAACCATGTCTGCCTTGCCCTTATGAAGTACGTGACTCTGGAAGGAAGGTACAAAACCTACTACTTCTACCATTTCCCTCTTTTAAATCACCAACGACATAAAATTCTGTTAAGCTTTCCTTTCTTCCTTCTAATGGATTTAGAGAGTTTTGTGGAAAAATGCATTGAGGCTACTGGCCTAAATCTTGATGATACTCCTCCCCTGCCGCTTCACTAAGGCCTCATTTTGAGGCTCTACCACTTCCATCTTGTGTTATGCCCACCCAAACCCATTTTTGTTGTTCGTATTGAGGAAATTGAGCCTCCTGCTATGACCAACATATCCCTGGTCGAGTCCAAAGGCCCCATCAGAAAAACCCATCCAGTCTCTGTACCTAAACCCATTCCTAAGAAGCTTAAGGGGAATGCGGGTGTTGCCCAGACTAGTGTTGCGGCTAGTCTCTATGAGCTCAAGTTGACCCCTGCCAAGATTGTTTGCAAACCCACCCCAAAGAAGAAAGGTAAGGAGGAAGCAAAGGGTTTGATGGAGCCTCTGACTGGGGACAACAGAGGTAAAAATGTGGTGGGAAGGGATTCTAAAGAGGACACGATGGTCATGGCTATGGTGGTGACTGGTGGCGATACTATCATCAGGAGATCTGGTAGGCTAGCTAAAATAACAAGAAAGTGCAGGTTAATGACTTGGATTCAGAAGATGAGCGGTCTGACAACAAAGATTACAGGGATGGGGAGGAGTTGGGGATGAGGAGGAGTATGTTGGAGGGCCCCACTCCATTCCTGATATTAGCAAAGTGTAGAAGGAGAACTCAGCTTCCTAGTCCTCAGACCCGTTGGATGTGGAGTGTGCTGATATTGTGAAGATTGCTGATTGTGGGGAGGAGCTCTGTGTGCTGTAGGAAAGAATGGAAAAATTGGACAAAAAATTATGTGGCTTGACCCGTTTCATTGTCAAGCTAGTCCACTGTGTTACCAACACCCTATCGGCGGTTATGAAGGATGAAATGGACAAGAAGAATGCTGAAGATGGCTAGGAATGGGTTGGGGATGATGTTGTTAATCTCCTGTTGAAGAATTGGGAAAATACTAGTTAGTCTGCTATTGGTCCATTTTTTGTCTATCTGCTGTTGGTCTAATGTGTTAGTTTTTTGGCTTAGTCTTTTGATGTTTTTTGGTCTTGAACTTTATTGGCCCTTGTGGATCTCTATGTAAGGGTACAACACCCTATAAATGCTGCTTACCTTATCAAAAACATGAACAACAAAGTCAACTGATCATTCTTTGAAATCAAATGCAAGATTATAAATCAAGAGATAAAAGTATATGAAGAAGATACCTCCTTATGAATTACATTGAATGTTTCCTTAATGTTGAAGAATTTTTTTATAACTTTTGTTTAGAATTTCATCTTAAAACAATAGTATTTTCCACCAAAAAGACCTACATTTGTTAAGAATTATTAAGAAACATAAGCTCAAACCTACTTTTGACTCAACAATGGTTAAAATTAAACATGAACATTGGAAAATGCAAAAAATATTATTTTTTTTAGTAATTTTGAAAAATGGGAAGCATGTAAATGTCGAGGTAGGCCGATAAATACAAGGGAAGGTCTCTTTTCATTTCCCAAGTTGATCATTCTAGGGTGCTCTTTCAGGGGTAGTCTCTAAAGAGACCTAAAAGCAAAAAAATGTCAAATTATGAGGAAGTCATTCTGGGAGCTCATGGCATGTAGGGATGCTTTGTATGGACCTACAGGTGGATATAAAATCCCTTCAAACCAACCTCTCTCATTTTTTTTCAATTCAACACCAATTGTGTGTTCTAGTGTCAAATACATTCTTGTAAAAATTATCAGTGGAAAGCAGTACAAAATGGATTTTTGTTTTGTTTTGTGCATCATGGAGTGAAACCAACCATACCAACACATCAAGGTGGGTAGGTAAAAACTATGAAAGGCCTCCTTTTTTTGTGCAAGTTCTTTCATCATTCCAGAGTGCACTAATCTAGGGTAGTCTCTAAAGAGCCTTAAGAGCAAAAAATGCAAAATTGTTAAATTTTCAATATTTTTGACAAATGGGTAGTGTGGAAACATTGAGGTAGGCATGTAAATAATAGGGAAGGTCTATTTTGATTTCCCAAGTCACTCGATCATTCTAGGGTGCTCTTTTTAGGGTAGTCTCCAAAAGAGCCTTAAGAGCAAAAAAATTAAAAATTGTAAAAATCTTAGTATTTTAGAAAAATGGGCAACATGGAAATGTCAAGATAGGTAGGTAACTACTAGGTAAGTTCTATATTCATTTCCCAAGTCACTCAATTATTTTGGGGTGCTCTTTTCGGGGTAGTTTCTAAAGAGCCCTAAAAGCAAAAGATTGTTAAACTTTGACGAAGTCATTCTGGGAGCTTGTGGTGTGTAGAAATGATTTATCTAGACCTACAGGTGGATATAAAATCCCTTCAAACCAACCTCTCTCAATTTTAGTAAAATCAACACTGTTTGTGTGTTCTAGTGTCAAATGCATTCTTGCAAAAATTGTTAGTGGAAAGTAGTGCAAAAATGGAAACAAGCATTTTTTTGTTTTGTGCATCATGGAGCGAAACCAAGTATACCAACACATCAAATTGGGTAGGTAAACACTATGGAAGGCCTCCTTTTTCTGCCCAAGTTCCCCTGTGATTACGAAGTGCATTAATACATGGTAGTCTTAAAAGTGTCGTAAGAGCAAAACATTAAAAATTATTAAATTTTTAGTATTTTTGACAAATGGGCAGCATGAACACGTTGAGGTAGGTAGGTAAATACTAGGGAATGTCTCTTTTTATTTCCCAAGTCACCCAACCACTTTGGGGTGGTCTTTCTAGGGTAGTCTCTAAAGAGCCTTAAGAGCAAAAAATGCAAAAAAGGTAAAATTTTTAGTATTTTTGACAAATTGGAAGAGTGGAAATGTTAAGGTAGGTAGATAAATACTAGGGAAGGTATCTTTTCATTTCCCAAGTCACCTAATTTTTTTGGGTTGCTCTTTTTGGGGTAGTCTCTAAAGAGCCTTGAGAGCAAAAAATGCAAAAAATGTAAAAAAATTAGTATTTTTGACAAATGGGTAGAATGGACATGTCAAGGTAGGTAGGTGAATACTAGGGAAGGTCTCTTTTCATTTCCTAAGTCACCTGATTATTCTAGGGTTCTCTTTCTAGGGTAGTCTTTAAAGAGCCCTAAAAACCAAAAAAATGTCAAACTTTGACGAAGTTGTTCTGGGAGCTCATGGCATGTAGGAATGATTTGTCTAGACCTATAGGTGGATATCCAATCCCTTCAAACCAAACTCTCTCGGTTTCAGTCAACTCAACATCGTTTGTGTGTTCTAGTGTCAAATGCATTCTTGTAAACTTTGTCTATGGAAAGTAGTGCAAAAATGGAAAGAAGCATTTTTTTGTTTTGCACATCATGGAGCAAAACCAAGTATACCAAAACACCAAGGTGGGTAGGTAAATGCTATGAAAGGCCTCCTTTTGCTACCCAAGTCCCTCGTGATTCTAGAGTGCACTAATCTAGGGTAGTCTTGAAAGTGCCATAAGATCAAAAAAGGAAAAATTGTTAATTTTTTAATATTTTTGACAAATGGGCAGTGTGGACACGTCGAGGTAGGTAGGTAAACAATAGGGAAAGTATCTTTTCATTACCCAAGCCACTCGATCGTTATGGGGTGCTCTTTTCAAGGTTGTTTGTAAAGAACCCTAAGAGCAAAAAATGTAATAAATGTAAAAAAATATTACTTTTACAAATGGGCAGTGTGGACACATTGAGGTAGACAAGTAAATGCTAGGGTAGGTCTCTTTTCATTGCCTTGTATGGATTATTATTAGCTTATTCAAGCAAAATCTCAATGCAATAGTATTGTCCACCAAAAAGACCTACATTTGTTAAGCATTGTTAAGACACATAAACTCCAACCTACTTTTGAATTGCTATCATCACTACCTCATTGTACTCATAACACAACTGTGGATGTATTGATTTGGATCGCTTAAAAAGATACCTTTGTTCTCCAAAAAACCTACACATATAAACAAGTGAATTGTTAATAAAATCAATCTTCAAGGCCTATTTGAAACTCAACAATGGTGGATTTACTGTTATTGTAACCTTGTCATGCTCCAAAATTGAGTGTAGTAGACCTACATATAAATATAGACAAATTATTAAGCATAAGCAACATGAACTAGAAAGTTTTAACTGGAAATTCTCTCAAATCAAATATAACTTGAAAGTATATTGATGTACATGAACTACCATGGATGTTTTGATCTAAATCACTTGAAAATATACCTTTGTTCTCTAAAAAACATACATTTTTACATAACCATTAATTTTTACACAAAATTTTAATGTACTTTAATTCAACTAATAGAAATAACATGAATCTAAATAAGATTGAACAATATCATACCCATCCCATACAAAAAAAAGATCTACTACTCAAGTGTTCCTGAAGGGTCATCTCTTACCTTAAGAGTATCCAGTATTGCTTCATGATCAAACTTTTGGACTCAGGGAACACTGAGAGGGGGGAGTGAATTAGTGCTCAACAATATTCAAACAATTAATTCTGATCATAAACTATTTGCAAAACATTTACAAAAATAAAGATGCAAACACATGAGCAAGATAATCAAATCACCATAACACCAATATTTTTACCTGGAAACCCTGTTAGGGGAAAACCACGGTGGAGGTTAGTCCATAATATTATACCCTGTTAAAAGTATGAACAAAAGGGAATGCACTTGCATTCAGGCACATTGCCTAGAGCTCACTGCTCAAAATAAAGAAGGCTCACTGCCTTACAAAGAGTTTGTGATTACAACAAAACTGAACTAAGAAGATAGCATCTACAAATTCCTAGATTTAGTTTCGATGAAGCACATAAAACAAATTTCAAACCCTCTGTCCAATTCACACTTCTGCTCTACTCTGCTATGCTACAACAACCCTTTTGCTGCACAAGCAAAAATTCACTCAACAGATTTTCTGATGTACACTCATACAACTGATCTAAATTTTTTCATAAAAACACCTTCTTACAACATGCACACTCACAAAAATGAATTACCGGTCTCATATATATATATATCCACTAGCAAATATTTTAATCACTTAAGTCAGCTTCAACAAAACATGAAATATTCTCCAACAGTTAGCTCAAATCATGATCAATCTTTAATGTGTACCTACACAAGTAAGCTAGACTATAGCTAGGACCCAAATCAAAATTCCCAACACAAGAAATATTAAAACAACAACTTCTTATACATCTACGACACGCTATATACACCAGGTCAACCAAAATGAGAAAATAAACAATAAATCATTCTACCGAATCTCTTAACTCATGCACCGATTGTTGCAACACCATAAAACTTACCAATAAGGTAACATACATGCTCAAAATTTTTTCTTGTGGGTCCACAAAACAAAATGATGATCTGGTGAAGCATATAGATGGACTATATGACCGGATACCCTGTTCTTCATGCTTTCTATCGGTAACACATTGTCTTCTACATTTCCTACCAGTATGAGCTACTTCTAAACTGCGGACCATGCTAATGACTCTAGTTGCCATCAATGACAACACTAGAAGCCTTAAACAGTCTTCCCAAGTCATATTCCAACAATCTCTCCCTTTGACATTGATGGCAACACTTAGTGAAAAATGACTAAGTGTCATAACCAAAACTCAAAACTTCAAAACTCATAAAAACATTGCTCCCCCTTTGGATGTCAAGGCATTTTTCATTGCATTCTCTCCCCCTTTGACATCAATGACAAAATTTTTGCTGCTCTCCCTCCTATTGCACTCTCTGCCCCTTTATTGATGCAAAAATTGATCAAAATTTGAAAAATTGCAACTGCCACTCAAATCAGAAGATTATTTTATACTTATCTTTCATCTTTGGAAGAAATTTCTTCCAAACATCCACTGTAATCCCAATAATTGTTATCAAACTGTTATTTTTTGATGTCCTATTAATAACCATAATAAGGGATTCAGGAATGGTAATGGCTTCTTCCAACTTTTCTCCTTTCTTCAGAACTTCAATCATTTGCTCCAGTCTGCATTCTGTTTGATCCTTCACTTTCTAGAAAGTATCCATAAGAGTGTTTCTAGCAAGTGAACCTTTGCATGCTCAATCTGTAACTCATGAATTTTCTTCTTGGTTGCTCCATCAAGGTCCTGAAACATACTGCAATCCTAACCAGTTCTGATCAACTCATTCTCAATTTACTCCAACTTTTCCTTGTATTTACCAACCACATGAGGCCACCTAAGACAATAATTGTAGATCTTATTTTTTGAGTCAATGCATTATCTTAACACATTCATTTTCTTTTTTAGTTTGGCAAGAGACAACCTAAACTGCTCCTTCAGATGTAAGATTATTTATTCATCTTTCATGTCCTAAGGCACAGAGGCCATAGCATCCCTGATGCATTCAATCAATTCTTCTGGAAGTACATTCTGCAAATTCTCCAATTCAATGTTATTGTCCACAAAGTATCTGCCTAGAGTGTCCTCAATGAAGTCCTATTCATATGATGGTCCATTAATCCATATGTCACTTATCTTTTGCATTCCATCTTCTTCCTAAACAATTTACACTATTTTTGCTTTGAATAAAGCACCTTCTTCATTGCTTTCTTCTATTATTATCACATCTAGTTCAACTGGTTTCGGTTCATCTCTTGGTGTGTATTCATCAAAATCTTCATCGATTATATCCACAACCATTTTCTCTTTACCTTTTCCCTCAACTTTTGTTGACTTAGGTGCTAGAGGAGTGTCATCAGCTAACTCTCTTTCTCTTTTCTAATTTTTCTCTGCCTTACCAGAAGAAGATCCAACTTCAGCTACTTTTATCAGGAGTGGAATACCACCTACTTCAAACTTTCCTAACAACTTCCTACATTCTAGTACCAACTACACATAGGGGGACAAAATATTTTCTTGATAACTCCCCCTAGGGCAATGGCCTGAAATCAATTTTCAGATGAACTACTGGAGGGAGCTTCTGATATAGTCTTATTACCTTCATTAGATCCATTCTTCTTTACCCACATTTTCTTCATATGATCTCTTATCTCTTCCACATGAAATTTTCCTTTTCCTTTGTCATCTTTCTATGAAATTCTTCCTCTATATACCAGACCTCTTCCATCCATGTTTTTGTTCCTATAGAATCTTGCAATGTGACCAAGTCTGTTGCAATTGTAACACACTAGATTTCTCTGTCTAGACCACTCATTCCATTCGTTTCCTCTTGATCTACATTGATTAGCAACATGCCCAAATTTTCCATAGGTGTAGCATTTAATCTTCCTTATATTGACATGCATACTTCTGCATTCTAATGACTTATGACCAAACCTTTTGCAATTAAAACACTAACCAAAAAGTGATGGACTATTGGAATTTATCTTTCTTCACACTGAGAATCCATCTGTCCAAATTTATTACAAACAAAGCAGAAACCATTAAAATTTTGAGCATTGGGTTGCCTTAACAGATATCTTCTGCCTTTTTTCTTCTGAGTTTTCTTTTCAAAGTCCTTTTGTTTAGATCTGGAGCTTTCTCCTTTCTCATAGCCAAAACCTCTCTTGTCATTTGTATTCTTTTGTCCTTTAGTCAGCTCATCAAGCTTAGCAAAACTGATCCTGAACTTCTCCTTAAACTCATTTGCAGTAGCAAGCTCATCTTTGAGAATAACTATTTGTCTCTCAAGCTCTTGTTCATCATTTCTGGATTGTTACAGTTCAATCTCTAGCTGAATGAATCCACTATTAACTCTGTTGGATTCCTTAGATTTTTCCTTTAAGAACTGGGCTAGATTCTCCTTAGTCTTCTTTCTTTCTTCAATCTCCTTAGTTAGCTTCATCACCACATATTCCATTTCAAGCTTCAGAGTAGCATTGTCTCTAGCAAGTTTTTCACATTCGTTAGTTATCTCTTTGAGGGTTTGATTTAGGTGAACATCTTCCAAACTTTTATTCTCTTTTTGCTTTAGTTGATCACAAAGTTCCTTCCTCTTTTCTCTTGACTCATTGATTTTGTCCTTCAATGATTGAATGAATTTCTTAGCATCCACAAGATTTTCTTTTAATTCCATGACTTTTTCCTTAGACTGATCAAGATCATCAAGTGCCACCATAAGCTACTGTTGAATACCACCATAGTCCATTGTAATTCAAGATCCACCTCAAGCTATTAAACTTTTGAAGAGGAACCTGCTCTGATACCAATTTTTGGACTCAGGGAACATTGAGAGGGGGGGTGAATCAATGTTCAACAATATTCAAACAATTAATTCTGATCATAAACTATTTGCAACACATTTACAAAAATAAAGATGCAAGCAAATGAGAAAGATAATCAAAGCACCATAACACCAATATTTTTATGTGGAAACCCTGTTAGGGGAAAAACCATGGTGGAGGTTGGTCCACAATATCATACCTTGTTAAAAGTATGAACAAAAGGGAATGCACTTGCATTCAGACACACTTCCTAGAGCTCACTACTCAAAATAAAGAAGGCTCACTACCTTACAAAGAGTTTGTGATTACAAAAAAAATGAACTAAGAAGATAGCATCTACAAATTCTTGGATTTAGTTTTGATGAAGCACATAAAACAGATTTCAGACCCTCTGTCCAATTCACATTTCTACTCTACTCTACTCTGCCACAGTAACCCTTTTGCCGCACAAGCAAAAATTCACTCAACAGATCTTCTAATGTATGCTCATAAAACTGCTCTAAAATTTTTCACACACACACCTTCTTACAACATGCACACTCACAAAAGTGAATTACCAATCTCATATATATATCTGCTAGCAAAGATTTTAATCACTTAAGTCGGCTTCAACAAGACATGAAATATTCTCCAACAGTCAGCTCAAATCATGATCAATCTTTAATGCGCACCCACACAAGTTAGCTATACTATAGTTGGGACCCAAATCAAAATTCCCAACACAAGAAATATTAAAACAACAACTACTTATACATACGCGACACGCTATATACACTAGGTTGGCCAAAATGAGAAAATAAAAAATAAATCATTCTATTGAAACTCTTAACTCATGTGCCAACTGCTACAACACCATAAAACTTACCAATAAGGTAACATACATGCTCAACAAACTTTCCTAGGGGTCCACAAAACAAAATGATGATTCTGTGAAGCATACAGATCGACTATCTGACCGGATACCCTGTTCTTCATGCTTTCTACTAATAACACACTATCTTCTACATTTCCTGTCAGTATGAGCTACTTCTAAATTGTGGACCACACTAATGACTCCATTTTCCATTAATGAAAACAATAGAAGCTTTAAACAGTCTTTCCAAGTCATATGCCAACACAAACTACTAACTGTTTATAGTTCCTTTGTTCTTGGTTTGGCATGATGTCTCAATAACTTAACATTTATTGCTATAACAAGGTGTAAATACATGAGAATGGTTTTGTGTTTCTCATAGTCTTCAAATGCAGGTATACCAATTTTTCTAATTATATACATTCACAACCAAGTTTCGACAACAACTGAACCTGTAGGATACATGAACCCATCATCATCTGTCATCGGTTGTGTTAGCTTCTTCTTTCCCTGTACACATTGTGCCAACAATAGTTCGATCCCTCTTCATTCCCATGTGGTGCAACAATTGCATAGACATGTCCTAGCTGTACAAGATCTGAAAGATGGTCATAGTCAAGTGAACTTTCCATTTCATTTTCTAAAGAGGATTGTGCTACAGATAAAGGGGTTAGATACTATGGATTCCATGTATCTACCTACTCACTTGAATCACATTGATCCCAATCACACTAAATACAATTCTGACAAAAATAAGCCAACTGTCGTGTCCATATGGTCTATGCACTTGCATTTGAGCGTCAAAATGAATGCATCATTGAAGATTCTCCAATTGTTTGACATTCTAATTTCTTTCCCATTTTGCTCTCATCAACCAACCAAAAGAACTTACATACTTCTGAATCAAATGTCCCTCCTTGTGACAATGCATAATTACACCAATCAACAATAGAACGTGCATCACTAAATGGTGCACCACCTCTAATATTCATTTGTTCCTTAACTAGAGCTGTCTTCACACATGCACTTGCTCCATCATGCTCGCCTTTTCCATGCCCAACTTCAAAAAGCTCCAAATATGAGGTACACCCTTCTGTACATGCATCCTCCTCAATTGATAAAACATACGAGAATTCTTGAATTGCCTTGTGCTGTTATCTAACCAAACGAGGTGTCGACCCATTACAATATATTTTTCCTACAAGAACTCAATTTTTTTTTTCAAAATAATATTGCACAAACTCTAAAAAAATGAGATCTATCATCACTCATGTAAAAATGTTAATCCTTGATTATCTTCCCATCCTCTTTTGTACTATCAGGGGCATGTCTATTTGTGATGTGGACAAGAAATCAATTTGAATAAAACTCTAATATTGAGATTGTACCTCATTTTGTGGTTGCAATGTGTAATTTTCAGCAAAATTGACCACAAATATAATAGGACCAATTTGGAAAGAGTCCTTACACATCCCAAATTGTTGATCCAACCACTAAGACCTATGGCTATGCCTTGAATGCTTGTAGACAATATTTTTCTTAAAATCAAAAATAAAATCAACAATACTTACCTCTCTTGTAACCAACTCACATCTAGAACCTTCACATCCACTCTTCAAACTATATTTCACTATCTCAAATCTCTTTTTCTCAATAATTTTGTTAGTAAAATCATGTTCGTTGCCCTCATGAAAATATGTTACAAAATTTGACAAACCACCACATTGCAAACACTTCTCATTTAAACAATCATTTCTATAGAAAAAGAAACCATCACCTCTAACACATAAAAATAAATCTAACAAGTCTCTAGATGACTTCAAAAGTTGTATTGCACCACACTCCTACAACATTTCATCAGTATGCACAGTATAACGAATATAGCATAATAGTTCATGATACATTGAAAACTCTACATGGTATTTACAACATGTATTACGAATATTAAGAGGTACACATGGCTTACAAGATTCAAAACCCCTTTGTGAGATTTGCAAAGTTGGATGTGTTTCATAAAATTGTTTGTACAATATTGTTTGGCTATATTCCAAGAAATGTTTAGGATGTGATGTGTGGTCTCGATTACCAATTCTTAACTTTAAAACATCCTTTGCATTGGGTGATACTGTAGATTGAGAATGCCAAAATTGTTGAATTTAATTCTTTATGTTATCCATTAGCTTCTTATCAACACATGGAAGCCTCCCACTAAAATCCCATGTATCATTTTGAAGAGAACTATTGAGTCTTCCTCTTCTTGAGAGTGCTCTAGATAATGTTTTATGATTTAGGTTTAAAACAACACAAGTTTTCCTCATTAAACGAGCCTTTCTCAAATGATGGATTACAAATGAGGCTTTGATTACTCTACGAGCAACTCTCTTATCTTTTTACCTTACTAGTCTTTCCAATAGAATTTAGAGCATTAAAAATATTTTTAACAATAATAATATATTTTTTCTGACTTTTTGGTCACACGAATATTCAATTTCTTTAATAATGGTCTCATTTTGTTAGAATTTAACAATTGTACAAAAATTTGACATTGTTCAGTTAATGTCTTATTGGAAAAGTATTGATTAAACATTTGGGTAGCCCACAACCGAATCGTTTGTGATGACCTTTTTCCATCAAGTTTATCTATTATGTTCTCATCTATTTCAAGTAACCATTTTGGGGTTCTTGAATGTCTTGGATTTGAAATTTGAATTTCTTCTCACAAAGGTCTTGTGTTCTCATGTAATTTGGTGATACATAAGGTTTAAATGTTTCATTTTCAATGATTTGAATGCTATCAACATTTTCAATATCAATTCCAACATTTTCATTTCCAATTTCAACATTTTTAAAATCAATTTCAATATTTTCATTTGTAATTTCAATATTTTTAATATCAATTTCAATATTTTCATTTTCAATTTCAATATGATGTTCAACATTTTCAAATTCTATTTCATCTTCACTTGATATAACATTTACGGGTGGAGAAGAAGCCTCACCTTGAGTATTTGACATACCTTGTATTCTCTTCCTATGACTTTCTCTACCTTTTTCTCTATATGATTGAATTTTCTTTGCTGTGAGTTTCCTCTTACATTTTCCCTTACGATGGCTGCTGCTCCCCATTAAACAAACAAAAAAGAGCACAAAAAAAGATTGTAAGTTGAAAATTGTGTAAACGAATGTACCAAAAGCTTCTTTTATCCGTATTAGACAAAATTCGGGATTTTAGATGACAAAGAGCATGTGGGGACCATTGGAACGCTCAAAATGGTCCCCTTTTTGTTTTTATATAATCCCCAAAATGAATATCTATTCAAAACAGATATCTGTTATGAATTCCATGTATAGCGTGCAGGAAGTTGGTCTTTATGTGGAAGGAAATGGTTATGGTTATCAGTTTCCTTTAGTTTAAGAAAAAGAAAGAATACATTAAACCAATATTATGTATTATTAATATATATAATAAATATATTACACATTAATAATACATAATATGTTATATATTATGATATATATTGTATTATAAATTATATATTATACTTGATATATACTATAAACTATATATTATACAATATATACTATATTTATATAAATTATACAATATATACTATAAATTATATATTATAAAATATATACTATATATTATTTATTGTACAATATATACTATATTTTATACATTATACAATATATACTATATACTATATATTATACAATATATACTATATACTATATATTATACAATATATACTATATATTCTAGAATATATACTATATATTATATAAATATACTATATATTATATAAATATAATATATAATATATAATATATAATATATAAATATAATATATAATATATACTATATATTATATAAATATAATAGACTATATATATTATATATTATATAATATATAATATATACTATATATTAAGTATATTATATAAAACATATTATATACTAGATATAGTATATAAATTATATAATATATAAATTATATAATATATTATATACTATATACTATGTATATAGTATATATATAATATACATATTATATGTATTACATTATAATATAGAGAGAGAGGGAGAGAGAGTTATCTAGGTATTATGGTCTCTCGGGCTCTCTCTCCCTTTGTCCCTCTATCTCTCTCTCTCTCTCTCTCTCTTATGTATCTCCCTCCCTTTGTCCCTATGTCTCTCTCTATCCCTCCTTCCCTCCCCCCTCTCTCTCTATCCCTATGTCCCTCTCTATCCCTTAATCCCTCCCTCCCTCCCTCCCTGCCTCCTTTCCTCTCCCTCTCAGGTATCTCCCTCCCTCAATCCCTCCCATCCCCCCTCTCTCTCTCTCTCTCGTCTCTCCCTCCCTCAATCCCTACAAACTCCTCTCTCTCTCTCTCTCTCTCTCTCAGGTCTCTCCCTCCCTCAATCCCTCCTACTCCCTCTCTCTTTCAGGTCTCTCCCTCCCACCCTACCTAAATAACTCTCTCTCTATCTCAAGTCTCTCCCTCCTTGAATCCCTCCCACCTCTCTCTTAGGTCTCTCCCTCCCTCTATCCCTCCCACTCTCTCCCCCTCTCTCTTAGGTCTCTCCCTCCCACCCTACCTAGATAACTCTCTCTCACAATCCTTCCACCCCCTCTCTCCCTCTCAGGTATCTCCCTCCCTCTACCCCTCCCATCACACTCTCTCTCTTGGGTCTCTCCCTCCTCTCTCCCTCCCACCCCCTCTCTCTCAAGTCTCTCCTCCCACCCTACCTAGATAACTCTCTCCCTCTCAGGTTTCTCTCTCTAGGGTAGGTCTCTCCCTCCCACCCTACCTAAATGACTCCCTCTCTCCTAGGTCTCTCCCTCCCACCCTACCTAGATAACTCTCTGTATCTCTCTCCCTCTCCTCTCTCTTTGTCTCTCCCTCTATCTTAGGTCTCTCCCTCCCTGTATCCCTCCCACCCTACCTAGATATCTATCTCTCTCCCTCTCAGCTCTGTCTGTCTTTGTCTCTATCTATCTCTGTTTGTCTCTATCTCCTCTGTCTCTGTCTCTATCTCTATATGTATGTCTATCTATTTCAGGTCTCTCACTCCCAACCTACCTAAAACACTCTCTCATTTTCTCTGTCAGTCTCTATCAGGTCTCTCCCTCCCACCCTAGGTACTTAGATAACTCCATCTATCTCTCAAGTCTCTCCCTCCCTCTATCCATCCCACCCCCTCTCTCTTAGGTCTCTCCCTCCCACCCTACCTAGATAACTCCCTCTCTATCTCACTCCCTCCTCTCTCTTAAGATGCTCCCTTCCACCCTACCTAAATAACTCTCTCTCTCTCTTTCTCCCTATCTCTTGGGTCTCTCCCTACCTCTATCCCTCCTACCCTATCTAGAAAACTCTCTCTCATTACAACCCCCCTCTCTCTTAGGTCTCTCCCTCCCCCCTCTCTGTCTTAGGTGGTGCAGAAGCACTTGGTACAGTTGGAGCACCTGGCAAGGTGCAAGCTTATTTTTTTAAAAGTTTTCGGTTAAAATCCTTTCGTTATGTTTTTTAAGGTCTTGGGGAATATCTTATTGGTGGTTGGGGACCTTTTGGTTCGTAGGTAAAAGTTGAATAAGTATGGAAGCATAAGTTTGGGTTATTTTCCTTCACTAGGAAAAAAAGTCAAAAAACACACTGTGTTTTCCAACAGTATGTTTTTGACCGATCTTAGGCTTGGAGAAGGAAACCTAACCATTTCCAAAGCATTGTAAAAGTGATTTCTTGACCTTTGAAGGAGGTTGGGTGATTTTGAGCGTGGCAGTTTTCATGTGAATAGAAGGAGATAGTGATTTTTGATGTGAAAATACAGTTTTTCCTATTCTTGTGTCTGAAACAGCAGTTAGATGATTTAAGTAAAGCATTTTTTGGCTTATCTAGCATGTAGAGGAGCCTTTTGAATCAGTCTTGTGGCATTTTAGTTAGCAAATCCATCGTTGTTTTCTATTCTTATACATTCTCTATTTTTTCTTCTTATTGCTGCTTTGTCTGAAACTGGTAAAAATGGAGTCTTAGGCCGCGTTCTTCCTGTGCCAGCAAGCATGGGCTCATTGGGAATGTGGCCAAGCTCCTTATTTGTACATAGTTTAATAGTAGGAAACATTAGGATTTCAAGGAGCATGCATAAAGTCTTTTCCTAGGCGAGACTCTAGGTGCCCAGCTTAGAAAAGACATTCTTTGCACAGTCCAAATGTGGCAGGGGTGCTGAGTATCTAACAATGCAGTGTGTAAGGTGTTTGCAGGAGTCTTCACCAAGGTTGGTAGGAAGGAAGAACTGTTGACTAGACATCTAGAGGCTGGAATGCACAAACATACCAAGAAAAGACCAAGAAAAGCCCTGGTTCTTGCAAGAACAGGGTACACCTGTGTACGGACAGAAAGAGAGTCCAAAGCCTGGAAAATCTTCAAGATTTTAGAAAGTGAGATCAAGTGTTTGAAGAGTATTTGGTCTGATCTATTGAAAGAAAGAAGTGTCAACCTGTTTTCTTGTTGAGGAGGCCTAAAAGGGCTCAAACCTAGTAGCCTTTCCAAACCCTAGACTAGGGTTTTGTGATAGCGATGGAGAATCAAAGCATGGAGGTTAAACAAGAACCCTTCCTTGATGGTTTTGAAACCATAGAAGCCTAAGCACACCCTTGCAAGCAAGTTAGGAGGCATTAGAGGTTGTCTAGTCGTTAAAAGGATTAAGGGCTAGATGGAGTATGTGAGGGAAAGCACCAAGAACTGATTGGTAGCAGCAAACTAAAATTGATAGCAGGGTTGGCAAGTGACCTGGGGCGCCTAATTACCTTTAGGGCCTATAGGTTGAGTGGTGGAGAGAACCACCAAGGGGTTATCTATTGGAGACCTAGAGCATTGAGATTGTGACTGTCTCAATCTGACCCTGTCCCCATCAGATTGGTATCAGAGCAAGTGAAAGATTTGGGAAAGAAATATTGCATGTCAGACATTGATTCAAGTGATTCTTCCACCATGGTAACCAATGCAGAATTGGCAAAGATGGTTGAAGAGCAAGAAGAAGACAACAAGCAGTTGAGGGAAAGAATAGCTCAACTTGAAGCAGCAGTGAGGAGTGCACAGCTTGAGGGAAGAATTTCGAAAGAAGAAGAGGTTGCAGAGGAGGACAAGACCCCTGAACCTGACCCTGTTTTGAAGGAGGAGCCTTTCTTGAAGGCATTAAAAGCTTTGAGTGGAAAAGCACTTGAAGGCATACCACTTTTTAGTGGAAAGATGGAACCTGACTTAGTCATGGACTGGATAGAAGGCATGGAGAATCACTTTGAGTGTGATGGAGTCACTGAAGCACAGAAAGTGAAGGTTGTAAAATCAAGGTTGAGAGGATCAATTTTGACATGGTGGAAATTTGTTCAGACTGAAAGGGAGAAAGAAGTCAAGCAACCCATATCAACTTGGAAAGGAATGGTTGCTAAGGTGAAAGAAGCCTATATGCTAGATGACTATGAGATCCAGTTGCACAAGAAGAGACAAAGTCTAAGGCAGAAAGACCAAGATGTCAACACCTATACTGAAGAGTTTCAGAAGCTTTGCTTGAGATCAAATGTGGCAGAAGATGAGAGCCTAAAAGTGGCTAGGTACCTTAATGGCTTGAAATGGAACATTCAAGAAGAGATGGCTTTACTCAGCCCCAAGACAGTCCACCATTGTTATCAATTGGCTATAAAGATTAAGGAGAGGAATAAAAGAAAGCATGACCAGTCCTCTAAGGGCAGAGGCAGAGGTAGAGATCAAAGAGGACAGCATGGAGGTTACCAAGGTAGAGGTAATGATTAAAGGAACCAAGGATAATCTAAGCTCACTAAACATGGAGGTGAAACATCATCAAGAGGAGGATTTAATAGAGGAAGAGGACCTCAAGGAGGTTCAAACAGAGGAAGAGGAGTAGGCAGAAGTAACTCTTACTTTGCCACCATGAAATGTTACCATTGCAATCAGCTAGGTCATCCAACTTATAGATGCCTGGAGAAAGCTTCTTCTTCAAGCAATGAAAAAAGAGTGGCCTATGCACAAGAGGACACCATGACTGTCAAATCACCTAAGATCAGTCATATAGAATCAGAAGTAGGAGAAAATCTGATGTTTAATAGAGTGCTGATTAGACAACCGATCAAAGAAGAACCCAAGCAAAGGAGAGCTTTGTTTAGAGCAAGGTGCAAGATATTTGGAAAGGTATGCAAGGTCATTGTAGATTCTAGTTCTATAGATAATATCATCTCTGAGGAGGCAGTAAAGAAGTTGAAATTGGAAACCAAACCCCACACTAACCCTTACAAAGTCACATGGTTGAACAAAGGGCAGAGTGTTCTAGTGAATGAGCAGGTAACAGTGGAATTCTCAATTGGAGGATATAAAGACAAGTTGGTTTGTGGTGTACTACCCATGGATGCATGCCATCTTCTTCTTGGTAGGCCATGGCAATATGACAGAGGTGCTATATATCATGGAAAGGAGAACACCATTGAATTCAAGAAGGATGGAAGAACCTTCAAGTTGCAGTCATTGACTGAGGAAGATGAGGGGCAGTCCAAGGTACCAAACATCATGTTGAGCAGTGGTAAAGAGATTATCAGCAATCTACATCAAGGAGGTGAAGGGTTATGTGGTTTTAATGCAGTCCAAAGAGGAAGAAAAGGTTGAAAGGACAGTCTTACCAGAAGCAGTCCAAAAGTTGCTTGATAAATACAAGAGCATAGTGAGTGATGGAACACCTAAAAATCTACCACCAAAGAGAGCAATAAGTCATCAAATTGAATTCATACCTGGAGCCTCATTTCCTAACAAAGCAGCATACAAGCTCACTCCTGAGCAGAACCAAGAGGTGGCTAGGCAAGTGGAAGAATTGTTGAATCAAGGTCTAATTCAAAAGAGCATCAGCCCTTGTGCAGTCCCAGTTGTTTTAGCAACAAAGAAAGGAGGTAAGTGGAGACTTTGTACTGATTCTAGAGCAATCAATAGGATCACCATTAGGTATAGATTCCCAATACCTAGAATTGAAGACTTGATGGATTATCTTGGAGGAGCACAGTATTACACCAAGTTGGATCTTCAGAGCGGGTATCATCAAATCAAAATCAAGGAGGGTGATGAATGGAAGACAAATTTTAAGACAAATGATGGTTTGTATGAGTGGAAAGTGATGCCATTTGGCCTCTCAAATGCCCCTAGCACGTTCATGAGACTAATGAATGAGGTGCTTAAGGATTTCACAGGGATCTTTGTAGTAGTCTACCTTGATGACATACTGATTTTCAGTAAGACAGCAGAAGAACATTTGAAGCATGTGGAGATGGTACTTAAAAGGCTGCAAGAAGAACAGTTAGCAATCAACCTTGAGAAGTGTGAGTTCTTCAAACAAAAACTTGTGTATCTAGGCTTTGTAGTATCCCAATACACATTGAAGATGGATCCAAGCAAGGTGGAAGCCATCCTAAACGGGCTTACACCAACCACAGCAACAGAGGTAAGGAGCTTTCATGGTTTAACTTAGTTTTATAGAAAATTCATAAGGAATTTTAGTGGTATATGTGCACCAGTCCTAGATACTATTAAAGGTGGTCTAAAAACAAAGTTTAAATGGACCCAAGAAGCTGATAGAGGGCTTGAAAAGCTGAAACAAGAAGTAGCAACTCAACCTATTTTGCTATTGCCTAGTTTTGATAAGTTGTTCATAGTTGAGTGTGATGCAAGTGGAGTAGTAGTAGGAGTACTCAGTCAAGAAGGTAGGCCTGTAGCCTTCTTTAGTGAAAATCTCAATGAAGCCAAGCAAAAGTACTCTACCTATGATCTTGAGTTATATGCTTTAGTGCAGTCCCTTAGGAAGTGGAGGCATTATTTGTTACCCAAAGAGTTTGTGGTTTTCACAGATAACCAGGCACTTAGTTACAAGTTTTCACTTTTACCATCAAGCATAAGAAGGGACAAATGAATAAGGTGTCAGATGCATTAAGCAGGAGAATATTGACAGTGCAGGAAATATAGCTGAAGAGCATTGGATTAGAGAGTTTTAAAGACCTCTATGGTGATGATGAAGACTTTTTAGAAGCCTACAAGGTATGCTCTGATTTTGAGAATCATTTTCATAGTCAGTATGCTAAGTATACATTGCAAAATGGACTGTTATTTAAGGGTAATCTGTTGTGTCCCAAGAGGATCAATGAGGGAAAATTTAATCCAAGAGAAACATAATGGTAGTCTTAGTGGGCATTTTGGAATAAATAAAACTTTAGAGCTGGTACAAAGGTTTTATTACTGGCCTAAGTTGGCAAGAGATGTCAGGAAATATGTGGAGCAGTGTGTAGTTTGCATGAAAGCCAAAGGGGGAGCCAGCAATGCAGGTTTGTATCAACCTTTGCCCATTCCCAATAGACCATGGGAGTGTGTTAGTATGGATTTTGTGGTAGGACTCCCCAAGACTAAGGCAGGGTTTGATAGTATTTATGTAGTGGTGGACAGATTTAGCAAGATGAGTCACTTTATCCCTTGCAAGACTACACATGATGCAAGCTACATAGCTCATCTCTTTTTTAGGGAAGTTGTAAGAATCCATGGATTGCCATTGAGAATTGTATCAGACAAAGATGTGAAATTCATGAGCCATTTTTGGAAAACACTATGGAGCAGATTGGGAACAAATCTATTATTTGGATCAGCTTACCATCCTCAGACCGATGGTTAAACAGAGGTGGTTAACAGAGTGTTAGGTAACCTATTGAGGTGCTTGACTAAATAATATGGATAGACATGGGATATGGTGATTTCTCAAGCTGAATATGCCTACAATGACAGTGTAAATAGAACTACAGGGAAAAGTCCATTTGAAGTGGTGTATGGGATGCACCCAAGAGGCATATGTGAGCTCAGAGACCTTGGATCTCAAGAGAATAGGAGTGGACATGCAGAAGACTTCACTCAGACCATGAAGGAGATTCATGAGCAGGTTAAGAAGACAATCACAGCAGCAACACAAAAGTTAAAAGATAAAGTTGACTTATCAAGGAAGGATGTACAATTTCAAGTAGGTGATTATGTTATGGTTCATCTTAACAAATCCAGATTGCAAAAGGGGATGTCAACCAAAATGAAGATGAAAAGAGTAGGACCATGCAAGGTGTTAGCCAAGTATGGGAAAAATGCATACAAGGTAGAACTACCATCAGATTTGGGCATATCTCCAGTACTTAATGTTGCTGATTTGATCAGGTACAAGGGGACAGTCAGTGATGAAGTTCAAAACAGTCAAGAAATCTTTAAGGATATCAGTAATATACCCCTTCCTAATCAAGAGAAACCTCAGGAAAAGAAGATCTTGGAGTCCAGGGTGAAGAAAGTTACAAGACACAAGGTATACATGGAACACCTTGTCAAGTGGAGGAACAAACATGAATCTGAGGCTACTTGGGTTGAGGAAGATGACTTTAAGAAGCTAGGAATTGACCTCTAATTGATATCACCTCAAGTTCCTTGACCTTTGTGCAGAGAGGGGGAGAATGGTGTAGGAGCACTTGGCACAGTTGGAGCACCTGGCAAGGTGCAAGCTTATTTTTTTAAAAGTTTTTGGTTAAAATCCTTTTGTTATGTTTTGTAAGGTCTTGGGGACAATATTATTGGTGGTTGGGGACCTTTTGGTTCCTAGGTAAAAGTTGAATAAGTATGGAAGCATAAGTTTGGGTTATTTTCCTTCACTAGGAAAAAAAAGTTGAAAAACACACTGTGTTTTCCAACAGTATGTTTTTGACCGATCTTAGGCTTGGAGAAGGAAACCTAACCATTTCAAAAGCATTTTAAAAGTGATTTCTTGACCTTTGAAGGAGATTGGGTGATTTTGAGCGTGGCAGAACTTTTTCATGTGAATAGAAGGAGACAGTGATTTTTGATGTGAAAATACAGTTTTTCCTATTCTTGCGTCTGAAACAGTAGTTAGATGATTTAAGTAAAGATTTTTTTGGCTTATCTAGCATGTAGAGTAGCCTTTTGAATTATTCTTGTGTAATTTTAGTTAGCAAATCCATTGTTGTTTTCTATTCTTGTACATTCTCTATTTTTTCTTCTTATTACTGCTTTGTCTGAAACTGGTAAAAATGGAGTCTTAGGCCGCGTTCTTCCTGTGCCAACAAGCATGGGCTCATTGGGAATGTGGCCAAGCTCCTTATTTGTACATATTTTAATATTAGGAAACATTAGGAGTTCAAGGAGCATGCATAAAGTATTTTCCTAGGCGAGACTCTAGGTGCCTGGCTTGGAAAAGACATTCTTTACACAGTCCAAACGTGGCAGGGGTGCTGAGTATCTAACAATGCAGTGTGTAAGGTGTTTGCAGGAGTCTTCACCAAGGTTGGCAGGAAGGAAAAACTGTTGACTGGACATCTGGAGGCTGGAAAGCACAAACAAACCAAGAAAAGACCAAGAAAAGCCCTGGTTCTTGCAAGAATAGGGTACACCTGTGTACGGACATAAAGAGAGTCCAAAGCCTGGAAAATCTTCAAGAGTTTAGAAAGTGAGCTGAAGTGTTTGAAGAGTATTTGGTCTGATCTATTGAAAGAAAGAAGTGTCAACTTGTTTTCTTGGTTGAGGAGGTCTAAAAGGGCTCAAACCTAGTAGCCTTTCCAAACCCTAGACTAGGGTTTTGTGATAGCGATGGAGAATCAAAGCATGGAGGTTAAACAAGAACCCTTCCTTGATGGTTTTGAAACCATAGAAGCTGAAGCACACCCCTGCAAGAAAGTTAGGAGGCATTAGAGGTTGTCTAGTCATTAAAAGGATTAAGGACTAGATGGAGTATGTGAGGGAAAGCACTAAGAACTGATTGGTAGCAGCAAACTGAAATTGATAGCAGGGTTGGCAAGTGACCAGGGGTGCCTAATTACCTTTAGGACCTATAGGTTGAGTGGTGGAGAGAACCACCAAGGGGTTATCTATTGGAGACCCAGAGCATTAAGATTGTGACTGTCTCAATCCGACCCTGTCCCCATCATCAGGTCTCTCCCTCCCTCTATCCCTCTCAACCCCCTCTCTCTCTTAGGTCTCTCCATCCCTCTATCCCTCCCACCCTCATCTCTCTCTCTCTCTATGTTCCTCCATCCGTCTGTCCATCCCTTCGTCCTTCCCTCCCTCTCTCTCTCTCTCTTAGGTTTCTCCCTCCTATCACTCACACCCCCCCTCTCTCTTAGGTGTCTCCCTCCCTTTGTCCCTCCTCTTTGTATGTCCATCCCTCCCTCACTCTCTTTGTTATCCTCCTTCCCCCTCTCTCTTAGGATAACCCTCCAACCCCCCTCTCTCTCAGGTCTCTCCCTCCCTCTATCCCTCCCACTCCCTTCTCTCTCTCTCTCGTCTCTCTCCCTTCCCACCCTACCTAGACAACTCTCTCACTCCCTATCTCTCTCTCTCAAGTATGTCCCTCCCTCTATCCCTCCCAACCCCCTTTCTCTCTCAAGTCTCTCTCTCTCCCACCCTATCTAGATAAATTTCTCTCTCCCTCTCTCTCTCTCTTAGGTCTGTTCCTCCCACCCTACCTAGATAACTCTCTCTCACTCCCTCTCTCTTTGAGCTCTCTCCCTCTCTCTATCCCTTTCTCTCTTAGGTCTCTCCCTTTATCTATCCCTTCCACACTACTTAGATAAATATCTCTCTCACTCCCTCCGTCTAGATCTCCCTCTCAGGTCTCTCCCTCAGGCACCATACCTAGATAACTCTCTCTCTCTCGCTCCCTCTATCCCTCCCACTCAGTACCTAGATAACTCTCTCTCTCTGTCCTCTCACTATATATATTATATATAGTATATAATATATAATATAATATATATATATAATAAATTACATTATATAATATATATAATATATATATATTATATAATATATAATATATAATATATATATATATTATATTATATAATATATAATATAATATAATATATTATATAATATAATATAATATAATATATATATATTATATAATATATAATATAATATAATATAATATAATATAATATAATATAATATATTATATAATATAATATAATATAATATATAATATAATATAATATAATATAATATATTATATAATATAATATAATATAATATATAATATATATATTATATAATATATAATATAATACATATATTATATAATATATTATATAATATATAATATAATACATTATATTATATAATATATTATATTAATATATAAAATATATTATATTAATATATATTATATAATATATAACATGTATAATATTTTATATTATATAATATATAGAGTATATAGTATATAATATAATACATAATATATTATATTATATATATAATATATAATATATAGAGTATATAGTATATATATAATATATAATATATAATATATAGAGTATATAATATATAATATATAATATAATATCATATATATTATGTTTTATTATTAATAATAATACAAAATATTTTAAATATAATGAAGGTAATGAATACCTGTTTCAAACGGATATCCATTTTGAGCATCCGTTTGAAATGGATATCCATTTTTTGAAAAAAATCAATAGCCTTAGGATTTGCCTTGGGGTTGCCTTGGGATTTGACTTGGGGGTGTCATACCTGGAAAGCCAACTGCAAAAATGTGTTTAGAAAATTTCTTTAGTTTTCCAAAGTTCACCCTTCTGGCTGATGAATTTTTTTTATCTGAATTTGATGAAATGAAAAGGATTTATTGAGAAAATTGTCATATTTCTACCAATATAAGATATGACTTGTTATTTATTTTCTACATGCATTACAACTAAAGTCTTGATAGATAGACTGATTGAAAAACTTCTATAATTATCAAACTATTTCAATTTTTTCAAATTTTAAAGATGTGACACATTCTATGCTTCCCATACTATAGGATAAAAAAAATGAATTTCATAAATTTTTGACCAACTTATGGTGGTCAGACAAACACATTTTAATACATTTAAAAAGTTCTAATAAAAAAATCATAACTAATTATTTAGTTACAAAAAAATTACAAAAAAAATGCGGCACATCTGAGCATTTTTTCTCTACTTATATTGAAAGTTTTAACAAAAATATTATTTGTTTTCTTATACTTAGGTTGGTCAGACATACACCTTCTTTTTATTTTTTTCTTGAAAATTTAGTACTACTGCATTGGAATTTCACATTTTCACCAAATAGATTACGTACTTTTTTCCAAAAAATGGCTAGTAGCTTAGAAACTACATTCAGTTTTCTACAAATTTTGTTTACATATTTTCAAATTATGTTAATAATCTATTCAAATTTTTATGTCAAGTTGCCTAACTCTATTTTTCTGAATTTATTACCACTTAACGGCCTAATTTGGACCCCTATAATCCTACATTGACCCCCAACTTTAATGCTAGATTTACTAGGGTCATGAATAAGATTCCCTCATATTTGAGACCTAATGAATTTCTATGTGCTTAGTATTACACCATAAGCTAGAGTGATGTTATTCACATTCATGCCTATCATGGAAAAATGGGTTACCAATTAAGTGATAAATATCCTTAGTCTTTGAGAGATGCATTTAAAATTTCCATCACATAGAAAGAAATAAAAAGGCATTTGGTAAAGTGCATAAAAGGGATGATGTAAAAATCTTGAAAAATCCTAAGGGACAACAACATAAGGGATCTTCATCCGTCGATAAGTTGGATAAGATCATGAATGCCTTAAAGGACTTAAGTTATAAGGTTTCTAGAAATGAGAAATGTCTCTCCCATGACAAACCTGATTGCCACAAGTAGGAAATAATGCCCAAGTTATTTGATTATCCTTATAATACTAATTGGCATAATGGGAAGCCCATCCACAATAACCAAAAGGGCTTGTCTAGCAAAGATACTCCTAACCCTTTAAAGAAGTCAAATGCCAATGTTGTGGAAGATAATCCTTGGTGTGTAGCATGCCAATTACCACATTCATCTATAAAATATATGGTCGAACTCTATCTCTAGAATATTTTGTTAGTCCATGTGAAGAATGCAATGATATACATCATGACGTTAACTGTTATGATGAGGATCACGATGTAAATATGATGTCAACATGATTGTGCTCTACAAATAAAATTTACTCTTCTTAAGAAGAGGATGGTATTGAGTTGGATATAGATGATTAGAGGTTTTAGAGGGGTGATTATCATCAAAATATCTTCTCTGATAATGAGGAAGAAAGTGTATTAAGTTATATATATAACTTTGAATCTTGTAGCTCTAATGTTTAATGAAGAGATTAGAGCCTTACTTGTTGTTGCTATAACTCAGGTCAAAAGTAATTATAACTTGAGAAGTTTAAAATAAATTTTGTTGACCAAGGGAAACAAAAAAACATGTTCATTAAGGAAAAATAAAATGTGGAAAAGGTTTTTCCTCAAGACAAATATGCTGAAACTAAAGGAAAAAAACTTGAAATATCAAATGATCAAATTGTCTCACCTTTGGTACAAGAAAAAATATCAAATCATAACTTAGTTTGAGTAAGAAAAGGTGAAAGAAAAATCCACACAAAAGGAGAGCACTTTCAAGGAAAAAGAAAAGATAAATATTCCTATTCCAACTAGTACTCCTATGTGTAATGTACCAAATTATGCCCTTGTTGATATGGTACAAATTCTTTTTCAAGTCAAATTTTATGTTTCATTGTTGGAGATGATGAGAATACAAGAGCATAAGGATAATTTTTTTTCCATTATTAATAATACTACAGTGGTCTCCCCAAGCAATAAGAATGTCATTAGACAATTTGAAAAAGGCAAGAGACAAGTGAATAAAATTGAAACAAAGGATTCAATTCTAGAAATACCAGATGTATATTTGGGAACAACTCCGATAGTGTGTCCTAGTACTTAGGTATATCCATTTTATGTTACATTGTTGGTAAATGGAAAGTTAGTAGAAAAATGCATGATTGATTCAAGAGCTTCCATTAATGTCCTGCCTTTGACCAATATGAATGAACTTGGACTAAAAGTTAGTAAAATATATGGTAAGTGTTTTGCTATGAATTCAAGAGAGGTCCCTCTGATTAAGATCATGAACGATGTAGAGTTCAAGTTAGCTACATTTCTCGAGAATAATTTTAAAATGAATATCATTGTTGTAGACATTCCACCTCAATATGGGATGTTGATATCAAGGAAATGGTCTATAATAGTAGGTGGGAGTATGCAACTAGATTTATCATATGCTACATGATCCCTATTAATGACAATAATGTAAAATTGGAAAGAGAAAAGAGATCTATCACTCTTGCTGAGGATTATTAGCCTATTGAAGAGGTGTGTTTTCTTGGGATAGATATAAATAATTTTAAAGTTGAAGTATCCCAAACTAAGAAAGAAAGACCACACCATTAATTCAAGAAGTTCAAGCATTTGCTGAGATGATGATTTGTGGTTGATGTACTTTGATGGAGTATATTGAAAGGAAGGATCAAGAGTTGGGGTGATCCTTACATCACCTAATGGTAAGTCCTTCAAGTATTCATTCCCTTTAAAGTTTGAGTGTACAAACAATGTAGCATAATATGAAGCATTGTTACTAGGACTGAATTTGGCTGTTAAGCATGGTATTAAGAAGCTTAGACTATTTGGTGATTCTAAATTAGTAGTATGTCAAGTCAGAGCTAAATATGTTTTCAATCATGAGAGGATTAAACAATACAAGGCTACATTATGATATACAATTGAGTTATTTTATGCTTTCTCTATTGATTGGGTAGAAATGTCAAATAATTTCATGGTAAACCTTTTAGCTAACATAGCAATAAGACCTAATGATAAGGAAGCCAAGGAGATGAATAATCTAAAGATGTAAAAGAGAAGTTTAAAAATTATCATGTATGATGAATATAGGGTTTGTATTAATTTTATTAGGAGAGGGAAAATGCAATAGAACCTCACATGAATCCTCAAGTAATTGAAACACAATATAATGCATTTTTTTGGTAATATAGAAGAGGTATACCAAATTGTCACATACATGAACCATAAATAAATGGAAAGATTACCATAAATAAAGATAATTTCACCTAACCTAAGAAGGTTTAATGAAAGGAAGTCTTAAAAATTTGATGATAAGAAAATATCTTTATCTAGAAAGAGTAGCTTTCCAAGAAAGTAACCAATCAATTATGATGTTTCTCCCTAAAACCTACATGCTTAAGAAGTATTTGCATTGTACATAATAAAAGACTCAAGGGAGATTGAAGAAACAAGTACCAAGATGATCACATTGTAGTGGAAAGAGAGGCCAACCATTCTAAATAGAGGCACTGGATTAATAGCACAACAAGAGAAAAATAACTCATAGAAGAAATTAACTGAAGAGTTTGTTCATACATAAGAATACAATATAATTATGTTATTTCCTATTTTACAATAATTAAGGCATTTTCATTCTCTACATAAGTATAAATCATTAAAGACTAATTTTTCAATTTGAATACAACTAAATTTGATTATGATTACATCTAACATATAATTATTATTCAAAACTTGTTAAGCTACTAGATTAAATTATTTTTAACTAAACACCTCAATCTAAATGACACCAATTACATAACCACCACAACTTTCCTTAAATCTACTAAAATAATTACGCCAATTTTGTAACTCTACAATGGCAACAACCCCTATAAGAGGCCAGCGAATGTAATGGTGTAAGAAAAAAAAATTGATTCATATTCTACCAGCTTATCTATCTTAATATATAGATCACCAAATCTGTGTACATTTGAAATGCATAGGAAAATTTTGACAGGCATCACTGGCGGTTAGACAGAAGTGGAAGCTTTGCTGGCGGAAGTGGATAATGTAACAGAAAAGATAGGTATGTAACCGATCTTGCTGGCCCAGACAAAACGAAGATACGAAACACAGAGAGAACTTGAGAGAAGAGGGGAATTCCAGCGAAGTCCAGAATGTTCGCGGCACAAAGAAGAATGGAAATCGATATAAGAGTAGAGAATGGGTGAAGAGGGACGCCAAAGAAGAAGTGAGCGAATGGAACAACACATAAGAGGAGAGGTGATTTCCCTATCGCAGGCATTAAGACAGGAATGCCTTAATTTAGAGAGTGAAGAAGACAAGAAGATAGACAAATGGTAAATGAATCAATTGACAGTCCAAGGAGGAGATTTCTTAATCCAACTGCAAGCGATAGTTTAACTAGACCCTCAGAGGATGAGTATCAAGAAGGGCACAAAATACTGGAAATGATGCGAAAGAGAAATCAAAATATAGGTGTAGAATTTCGTGGTTTTCCGCCCACAAATTTTCTTGATCTGCAATGCCAAGTTGTTAATTTGTTATGATGTACAAAAAACTGGGAAGACACCCAAAATGACTCCAGTAAACTGTAACTTCCCAGCAGTATGTAGCCTTAAGCTTTTAAAATTGATGAGAACCATGGTAAAGCTCTCAAGAGGGGGAATAAAATAACCAAAAATGAAACCTCGGCCTCCTACTTCAGACAAATTAAATCAAATATTTGCAGCGATTAAAGTTCGAAGCGTGGAATTTTATTTTAAGCAGAGGTTATTATCAGTATTTTGAAGACAATATGTTCGGATAACCCAAAATATATGGAGAAAGAAAAATTTGTACATTCCATAAATTTTGCCAAAGATGTTCCAAAATACAATGTATATTTAAGTTTCAGATTTCTTTGAAATCAAAAAATGCCACCAACAGCTTCCAGTCTACAAGCCGCAGAATAATCGCCATCAATAAACGCCCCTGGGTTGAAGATATCCCAGAGGGTCGCTGCACTGTCTACAGAAAACTGCGTGTAGTCCACAAAATTGTTCTCGAACTGCCAGTTGTCACGAAAGCTCTTCAACTCTGCATTTTGGGGAAAATCCAAATAAGAAGAATAGCTTTCATTTAAAGAAGGAGAAGTGTGGGCATCTGAATTGAGAATAGGGGTGGGCGGTGGCCCAAGCTCATCATCTGAGGCTCCCAAAACATATCCCACATCAATCCCACAGGAGTTGGTCATATCAGGTGCCATCAAATTATTTGTGCTGAGAGCATACGAGCCACCGAAAACCTCAAAATAAGATGAAGAACATGTAAGGCCGATTTCTTTCTTGAGAATTCTCATAAATCCATTATAATTTCTTCCTCAAGATCACATCATATTTAATTTTGTCTTTAAAGGTTTGATAGATTTTAGTTTCTTCAAAATCTGTAACATCAAACCATATTGAAAAATATAAATGGAATTGAAAGTCTAATTTATTTCTATTTTGATGCATAAATGCTTCAATTCTATTTAGGTACCACTGTCATTTAATTATGTATTGATGTAGTCTTTCTTTATCTCTCTCTCTATATATATAGACACACACATAATATTTTAGTGTATAATTCAATTATTTTGAAAGACAAGAAGTTCTATAACTCTTAAATAAAATTTTAAGAAAATAAAATTAATCATTTTCATACTTATGGAGGTGATCTACAAATTAACTTTAACAAATATGAATCTATTCCAAAATAATCAATAGACAAACTATCTTATCTTAATTGTAAAAATAAATACAAATACAAATAATATAAAAATAAATTATGTCACCAACTTTTATTAAAAAATATTCATTGATAATACCTAATTATTTGATGGGAGACAAATGAATCAAAGCATTCCATTTTACTTCATTAAACTAAATAGTTCTAAAGTAAAATAAAATAAGTATTAACCCTAAAAATACATATATCACTTTTATGATTTAATATAAATGAATAATATAGAGCAATGTGTACATCAAAGTTACAAATAGGATCAAGGTTAGGATTAGGGTTATATGAATAATATGAATTGCAATTAGGATTAGGGTTAGGGTTATAAAATTACACTTAGAATTAAGATTATAGATAGAAATATGGTTAGGGTTAGGGTTAAAATTAGAATAGGGTAAGGGTTACAATTAAAAATATGGTTAGAATTAGAATTAGGATTAGAATTGGGGTTAGGTTTATGTTTGGGATTAGGTTTAGGGGTTAGACTTAGGGTTTGAATTAGGTTTGTGTTAAGGTTTAACTAGGGTTCAATTATGATTGACATTACACTTAAAATTAGGGTTATTAATGTTTAATTATAATTATGGTTATACAATTAGGATTCAATTTAGATTAGGGTTTAATAAGGATTAGGCCCTAGGGTTAAAGTTAGTCTTATAATTAAGATTAGGGTTCAATTATTGTTAGAGTTTAATTAGGGATAGGGTTCAATTATGGTTAGGGTTCAAAAAAGGTCAGGGTTAGGGTACAATTAAGGTTAAATTTAGGGTTGGAATGCAATTAAGGTTAGGGTTAGGGTTAGGTTTACAGTTTAATTAGGGTTAGTGTTCACTTAAGGTTAGGGTTCAAGGGTTCAATTAGTGTTCAATATGGGTTAGGGTTAATGTTCTATAATAAAGCTTGGGTTTAGGGTTAGGGTTATGGTTTTACAATAAAGCTTGGGGTTTGGGTTAGGATTAGGGTTGAGCTTCAAATAGGGTTATCATCAGGGTTAGGCTTACAATTCAATTAATGTTAGGTTTAGGGTTTAATTACAATTCTAAAATAAATCTTTGGTTATGCTTAGGGTTAGGGTTAGGGTTAGGAATAGGGTTAGGGTTAGTGTTAGGGTTAGGGTTAGGGTTATGGTTAGGGATAGGTTAATAAATGATAAAATATAGTAATTTGGTCAAGGTTAGAGTAAAAATTGGGATTAGGGTTAGGGTTATCATCACGAATAATGATTAGGATTAGGGTTATGGTTATGGTTATGGTTATGGTTATGGTTAGGGATAGGTTTATAAATGATAAAATATAGTAATTTGGTTAGGGTTAGAGTTAAAATTGGGATTAGGATGGGGTTATCATCACGAAAAGGGATTAGGGTTAGGGTTAGGGTTAGAGTTAGGGTTAGGGTTATGGTTATGGTTAAGGTTAGGGTTAGGGTTAGGGTTATGGTTATGGTTATCATCACGAATAGGATTAGGGTTAGGGTTAGGATTAGGGTTAGGTTTATCATCATGAATAGGTTGATCATTACGAATAGGATTAGGGTTAGGGTTAGCGTTAGGGTTATGGTTATGGTTAGGGTTAGGGTTAGGGTTACCATCACAAATAGGATTAAGGTTAGGATTAGGGTTAGGTTTATCATCACGAATAGGATTAGGGTTAGGGTCATGAATAGGTTTATCATCATGAATAGGGATTGGTGTTAGGTTTAGGGTTAGGGGGTTATGGTTAGGGATATAGGTTTATAAATGATAAAATATAGTAATTTGGTTAGGGTTAGAGTTAAAATTAGGATTAGGGTTGGGGTTATCATCACGAATAGGGATTAGGGTTAGGGTTAGGGTTAGGATTAGGGTTAGTGTTAGGGTTAGGGTTAGGGCTAGGGTTATGGTTATGGTTATGGTTATGGTTATGGTTAGGGTTAGGGATAGGTATAGGGTTATGGTTAGGGTTAGGGTTAGGGTTATCATCACAAATTACGGTTAGGATTAGGGTTAGGATTAGGCTTAGGGTTAGGATTAGGGTTAGGGTTAGGGTTAGGGTTAGGTTTATCATCACAAATAGGTTTATCATCATGAATAGGATTATAGGGTTAGGGTTTAGTTGTGGTTAGGGTTAGGGTTTTCATCATGAATAGGGATTAGGCTTAGGGTTAGGGTTAGGGTTTTCATTAGGGTTAGGGTTAGTGTTAGGGTTAGTGTTAGGGTTAGGATTAGGATTAGGGTTAGGAATAGGAATAGGATTAGGATTAGCATTAAGATAAACCTAACCCTAACCATAACCATAACCCTAACCCTAATCCTAACCCTAACCAAATCTTAACCCTAACCATAACTCTAACCCTAACCTTAACCCTAAACCTAACACTTGCATGCTTGTAACCTCAAAAAATTTCTCTAAAATATTTATAAACATAATCAATTCCTTACTAAAAATCTAACATCCCAAAATAAGAATTAAAAAGCTTTAATCATTAAATTTTTAAGTTCTTGAATAACTCCATAACTAAAAATTTAATTCCACACATAAATTCATACATAAACCCACATAGAATACTTTACACTTGCATAATTGTACCATAAGACTAACCCTAACTTAAATTGAATCCTAACCCTAATACTAACCCTAACCTTATTTAAAATTTAACTCTAAGACTAACCCTAATGTTATTTGAATGTTAACCATAGTTTAACCCTAACACTAACTCAAAGATTTCCCCTACTTCAAACCTAACCCTAACTCAAAGGTTTTCCCCTAATTGAACCCTATTTTAACCTTTACCATAACCCTAATTAAACTTGAACATGAACCCTAATAAAAGTTTGAACCTAACCATTTTTGTCTTCTAACCATAATTTATATTAAATATACTAAAATATAATTATTTATCTAATAATATAATAAAATAATATTGTATAATTATATATTAATTCATGTTATGTGTTGTGCTTATCTATCTTAATATAGTAATCTATATGTTATATGTTGAGAGATATCATTTTTGAGGTGTATTTTTTTACTTTTTTGAATTTAAAAAATACGCCTTGAAAATGATATTATCTCTTGACATATAATATATAGATTAATATATTAAGATAAATAAGCTAGTTTCTTTCAATAATATACACAAATGACATAACAAATATATTTAACATTAAAATATTGTTAACTTCTCCGTAAACCATAGAATTAGAAAAAAACAAAACAAAATCTAAATAATTTTAAAATCAAATTTTTTGTTCAGGAAAGTGGACACCTTCTACGAGTTAATTTCAACATTGAAATTCTTCGTGTTTCTTGAAGCTTTTCCGTTTTTGTCAAATTCAATAAATTCAAAGGGATATTATAAAATGACTTGCTCTAAATGTCTTGGTCATAAAAGCTGAGTCAATAGCAAAATAATACCTCACCCGAATTTCGTTGATTTGGGTTGATTAATTTACAGACCCTACCGTCACGCAAACGATTCGCAGTTCGAATAAGCACATATTTGACTTCTACTATTAAACACAAGAACTGGTAAGACAAATGAATCTTTAAATGGAAAATGCATCACTCAAGAACTGTATATGAACTATAAACTTGTTGGCGATTTGTGGGCGTGTTGAAGGAAGAAAGATTTCCCAGTTGAAACTTCTGATCTAAACAGCTACACATTTAGAAAATTGGAGTTTATCTGATCTGCTTCCTCTTCTCTACATTGTAGACCAAGACTACAATGGAGAGAGAGAAAGAAGCTTGGTGTCCATTGATTGCAATTGTATTGGGATGCCTCTTTCTCTGCGCTGCTCAAGTTTCTGCAGATGACAAGGTTGAGAGAAATAAATTACATAAGCTAAGCCTGGGAGATTCTCTTACTCCTCAACAAAATAAATCTTGTTTGGTGTCTCCCAATCAGACATTCTCTGCCGGATTTTACGAAGTGGGCATAAATGCATATGCATTCGCCGTATGGTACACTCATACGCTGAATCGAACACTTGTTTGGGTGGCAAACCGAGACCAGCCGGTAAACGGAAGGGATTCCCGTCTTCATCTGCAAACTGACGGAAACCTGCTTCTCTCTGATGCAAATGGAACCACTGTCTGGAAACCCATACGGCCAGCGGCAATTTGGATGTAAAAGAGCTTCTTCTCGTGGAAACAGGAAATCGTGTTCTGCGGAATTCTTCTGGACAGAGCATTTGGGAAAGTTTTGAGTACCCAACAGACACTCTTCTTCCCCATCAGCTACTCAGAGGGAATGCTCAGTTAGTATCCAGCTTGCGCTCAGGTTCCATCACTTCAGGATACTATCATCTCTATTTTGATTACGACAACATTCTTCGGTTAAGGTTCCAGGCCTCGTATGGAGCCTCCAACTACTGGCCAACTCCTTTTCTTCCCATCTTTGACAACGGAAGATCGCCATACAACGTCAGCCGTTTTGCAGGTTTGGACTCGTTTGGTGGCTTCAAGTCCAGCGACAACTTTCCTTTCGCCGCCTGGGATTATGGCCTAAACCTTAAAAGAAGACTGACCTTGGATTCCGATGGAAATCTGAGATTATATAGCTTGGAGGAGGATAAAGGCATCTGGAACACCTCTTGGATGGCACTCCCCAGTGAATGCTCTGTTCATGGCCTCTGTGGAATCAACGGATTGTGTGTTTACAACCCCGAGGCCACTTGTACTTGTCCCCCAGGTTTCCACTTCAAGGATCCCACTGACGGATTCAAAGGCTGCGACCGAAATGTGGAACTTGTGGATCTCAGATCCAGTGCTGTACAGCTCATTTATCTCTCTCACACAGATTTCTATGGCAACGATCTTATAGGATATAATAAAGGGCTCTCTCTTGAAGAATGTAAGAGGTCTTGTATGAATGATAGCCAATGTGAAGGTTTCAGCTATGTTCCGGATGGCAAAGGAAGATGCTACCCAAAAGGTCGACTTCTCAATGGTTATCGATCTCCTGGCGTACCAAACGACATATATTTTAAGGTCTCCATCAACGACTCCGCGCTTCTGAATTCCACAATTACCAGAGGCTTCCCACCCAACTGCACCAGTTCTGTGACACTTGTTTCACAGAACTACAAGTTATCGAAGAAGAGGACTGTTGTCAAGTATCCCCTGGGGTTCGCTGTTGCGTTTGGAGTGGTAGAGATCATTTGCATCACGTTGGGCTGGTGGTACATGTTCAGAGAGCATAACAACAGCTTTGATTTTGATCGTCAAGGGTATTCCGCCATTCCAATAGGATTCAAGAAGTTTAGCTTTGCACAGCTGAAAAAAGCCACGGATAACTTCGCGGTAAAGCTGGGAGAGGGAGGGTTTGGAAGCGTCTACAAAGGGGTTTTGGGTGATGAGAAGGTCGTGGCGGTGAAACAACTGGAAGGAGTCTCTCAGAGCGAGGAGCAATTCTGGGCGGAGGTAAGCATGATTGGCAGGGTTCATCACATGAATTTGGTCCGCATGTTTGGTTTCTGTGCAGAGGGTCATCACAGATTGCTTGTTTATGAGTATGTTGAGAATGGATCGCTGGACAAGTATCTGTTTACAGAAAGTGAATGTCTGGGTTGGAAGGAAAGGTTTGCGATTGCAGTGGGCACGGCAAAGGGATTGGCTTACCTTCATGAAGAGTGCTTGGAATGGATTCTGCACTGCGATGTGAAACCTCAGAATATACTCTTAGACAGGAATTTTAATCCCAAGGTATCTGACTTTGGATTAGCAAAGCTGGTGGACAGAGACAGAGCATTCTCCTTCTCCAAAGTTCGTGGAACTCGGGGATACGTGGCTCCCGAATGGGTGCTTAACCTTCCCATCACGGCAAAGGCGGATGTTTATAGCTTTGGGATTGTACTCTTAGAGATTGTAATTGGCACAAACGCATCGAATCAATCAGGGAATTTGGTGCAATGGGTATCTAAGAAGATGGAGGAGGGAAAGCTTTCAGAGGAAGTTGTGGATGCCAAATTGAATGGAATTATTGACATGGAAGAGGTGGAAAGTGTGGTGAGAACAGCATTGCTTTGTCTTCAACAAGACCCGGGTTTGAGACCCTCTATGAGCCGGGTTGTCGATATGCTATCTCAGAAGACCAGAAATGGGAAAGACGCGATAAACACAGATAATACAATTTACAGCGAGAGGGGCATTTTTGGCCCCTCAATTTCGTCCAATTTCCTCAAGGTTGAGCACGAAGCCAAAAAAGGTAAATACAAACACGTGGTAGAAATTCAGGCCATTCAATAACTGGACGTTAAAAGTTTTATGTTCTATCTTATTTTTGATAAATAAGTGCCCTGTAGTGGCAAGTATCTTCATTCGTAGTATTGTAATAATTGTGTTTGTTTTGTAATTCAAAAGAGTGTTGTAATAAATGTCTTTTTTTTTAGTATTGTAATAATTGTGTTTGTTTTGTAATTGAAAAAAAATTGTAATAAGAGTGTTTCTTTTGTAGTATTTCTTTTTTTCTATCAGTAAATTATAACCTTGGGGTTACTGTGATATAGAATATTTTCATAATGATTACTATGATTTATGTAGTGATAAATTAAGAAAGTTACATATTAATATAAGAAATATGTACAAAACTTTCATAATTGATTTTAAATCTTTAAAAGGTCATTTCAGTGAGATTATGTATAAATTGTGATTTACAAATATACAAGATTTTCGACACTAAATTTCCAAAAGGAAAGAATTATTTTTTCAATCAATTTGAACTTCATATTGATTTATACATAGATATAATATATTTGAATAATAAATTTGTAAGAAGATTAGATTGGTTTTGGTTGCATTGTTACTTCTTTACAAGTGATTCAATTTTTATAAAACTAACCATGTTTTATAGTAAAAATCATCTTCACAAACAAAAACTTGCCTCAATCAACTTTTCAAAGTGCACATGTGGCAATATTCGATTCATACTCAAGCCTATTTTCCCCCCTTCATGACTAATTTTATGGTGGCACATATGCCCTTTGATTAAATTAATATTCATATTTATTATTTCAAACCTACACTTAGCCTTGTTAAAGATCAAACTAACATGACACTTTGTATTGCTAGACATAAAATCTATGGTCAACATTCATGAAGTTGGAATGTATGTTCCAAGGCCTCCTTCTAGAATAACCCACTATATAACTAATCTTCATTCATTAGTGTCTGTAGTTGGTCTTTTACTGGTTGTTCTTCTCCCATACATTTCTCTTCTGATGGGGAGGCATCCCTTTGTGCTTTTTGTTTCTTCCTTTTCTTTTTTTCCTCACTCATTTGCAAGAGTGCCTCTAAGGATTCTTCCACCGAAGGTTCCTATTTGTGGTGGATTAGTTTGTATTTTCCTCTTTTAGATTTACCTTTTCTTCCTTCTTATTGGGTTGATTTTGTCTAGGATGCCCCTACTTGAAGTCTTCTAGACCTCTACGGAGTAGATTTTCTCTATTCCCCCAGTTCTTGTTTAGGGAGATCCCATTTTCCCACAAATTTCTTTGTTTTTTCTATGTGCTCCTCTTCTTCTTCTTTGCTATATAATCCATGTATTATCTATATTTTGTAATTTTTTTCTTGTAGATCTTTAGGGAGGCTAAGAAGAGTTGATGCCTATGAGTCAATTTTTGTATCAAAGACTTCATATGGCAATTTAAGGATCCATGATGTCTTGGGTTCAATTTCCTCCATCATAGTGAAATCCTTGTCTACAAGGAATATAATTTCTTTGATATATTTTTGGATCCTCTCAAGAGAGATTTGTTCCCTATCCTGCAACTTCTTTTGTAGGGATATGAAGAAACCCTAGTATGTGGTCATGAATGATGTAGAATCCTAGAAATATTTGACATGATCTTATATTTGTGTGGCTACCAGTCTAGTGGTATCCCAAACTTTTCTCGTGAATGTCAATAATGCAGTCATGAAATAGAATGTGAGACAAATAATTAAGGTCCCATACTTGAATTGATAGTGTGATTGCTTCTTGCACTCCATGTTCTCTAGTAGCTTTTGTTGCATAACCTAGTAGAGGTCAATATCTTTTCCCTCCATCACTATTTGATATGTTGCATGAATGAAGGTTGTAGTTACAAAATCTTCCCTATTTGTGTAGTATACTTTTTAGGCTATGCCCATGGTGGCATATTTGACTCTGAGGTTTGTGATTTTTATAATGTCCAAGATTCGACTATTGTATGTTTCCCCCACTAGCTTGGTGACCTATGTATTTTTATTTTCCTTCTTTGGTGGAACCTCCCCTTGCACATAAATGCCTATTATTGCTTGGATGGTTTCTTTTGTGATTCTGTAGGGTCAATCTAGGTATAGATATGTTGCAAGGTGTGCACCCTTGGTCTCCTTGTGATGTGTAGTGCAATACTTGGGTTCATGACGTGGCTTCATTGCCTCCCATAGATTCATTAACTCTAGCGGTTGTATCAGAAATTAATAGGTCAATCCTTTGGTGCAATGGCAACCATCTATGCAATAATTGGTATCAGAGATTCGGTCATGGCTTCAAACCCCTTGCTTGTGCTAGGGGGATTGTTGCAAGGTATGCACCCTTGGTCTCCTTGTGATGTGCAGTGCAACACTTGGGTTCGTGACATGACTTAACTGCCTCCCATGGATTCATTAACTCTATTGGTTGTATCAGGCATTAACATGTCGATCTTTTGGTGCAATGACAATCATATGTGCAACAAGATATTCATTATGAATCTAGTTGAGGATGATCCAAACCCATGCTTCCTCCTTTATGAAATCCAGGAAGTGATTCCACACATATAGCTTCTTCTCTTGGATGCAACTATATTGGGGAAGATAACTTTGTGCCCCTAGTTGTAGCGGGGTTATCCACAAGGTCTCAAACTTTGCATGGTCAATTTCTGCTAATGGAGTGTGAATGTTTTGTAGATGTCTTTTGTGTAGATCATAGTTGTCGTCACTTTCAAAAATGCACTATCTAGATTTGTCTCCATCACCTTATACAATAATTTATTGTATTTTGTATGAGGTTTCTAAGATATATCCACAATAATATGGGAAGCCATTACTTTTCTAGAGTAGAGAGAGTTAGAGTTGTGGGGTTGCACTTGCTAGGGTTTCACAGTTAGGAAATATGGTCATGCAAGAATAGTAGGAGAACAAAGTAAGTTTAGTGATAGTGATAGGGTGTATTTATAAACCTTATTTGGGTGTGTGCATTAATTTTTATAGTCCTTTGTTCCTCTTCCCACATATTTTTTTCCTATTAACTTTTTCCATGACTCTATTTGATAAGTAGGATTGTAATGTATAACTATAATGCAGTTTTAGTGATGTTATGCTAAAGGTTCATCTAGTAAAATGTTTTTTTGACACCCTTTTTGGTTTCTTTATTATTTTAGTTTAGGTCAAGAAAATAGTTTTTCAAACTCAAACCTATTTGACTCATCAGATCTTCTTTTGAATAAAATACATAATTCTAATATTTATAGGGTTGTTTATGGTCATATTTATTTTTCCCCTCTATATTTTGTCAAATTATTAGTGGTTAGTATATTCTATAATGCACTAGATTCTTACAATATAATATAAAAATTAGGTTATTCTAGGTTTGCATGATAGTTTTTAAGTATGGCTCCATTGACATAGCATTGTAGTACCATACCCTCTAATGTTCTCAGCTTGGTTTCCCCATACTGTAGGATATCCTCAATTTGGTAGGGGCCAAACCATTGGACCTTTAGTTTCCCTAGTTTCTTAAATTTTCTATCATACAATAAAACCATGTATCTTTCTTAGCAGTTTGTATTTGATATTGTGATCATGCCATGATTTTTGTCTTCTTCTTTCTATGAATGGTGTTGTACCACAAGTTTTCTATCTTCCTCTAGTTTATCCAATTAATTTAACCTTTTTTTTATTAAGTCTTCATATGTAAGCCTCATGCTAAGTGCAATACATAAATTATGGATAATGAAGTTTATGGATAGGTTTTCCTCGATTCCATAGACTAATTTCAAAGTGGTAAATTTGGTAGATCTTTTATAGGTGGTTATGTGTGCACAAAGTACTTCTCATATCTTGGCATCCTAGTCTATTCTATTTACGTTACACATCTTAGTTAGGGTGGTGCCTATAATTTTGTTCAATGCTTCACTTGGTCCATTAGCTTGGGGATGGTAAGGTGTGCTCTAGTTATGGGTTATCATAAATTTTTTAAGTAATTCTGTGATGACCTTGTTCACAAACTATTTCCCTTGATCACTAGTTATTCTTAAGGGGCACCAAATTCTAGTGATGATAAATTATGATATATAAAATTTATGATATTTTGTGTGGTATAATCCTTAGTTGGTTCAATCTCAACCCATTTAGTCAAGTATTCTATACTAGTAATGATAAATCTAACCTTAAATTATAACCTTATCAGAGGATCTATTGGTCCAATGAAATCAATTACCCATTTATCAAATGGTATTTGGGATAATACCAGTTGTAAGGGAATTTCAACCCTTATAGTGGATCTTCTAATTATCTAACAAATATCATAATTTTTGACATATTGTTTTGCATATTTATGTAATATAGGCCACCATAGTCCTGCCAACAAAAAATTCTTAATAGTAGCTTTTTTGAAGTTATGTCCACCAAATATCCCTTTATGTGCTTCCCTTAACATATCATTCCTTTCATATTCACATACTAGTTTGCAAATAATATCATAACTTCCTCTTTTGTAGAATGCTCCTTCTATCAATGTGAAGGGAATTGAATTCTACAATAATAATTGGTTTTCATGTGATGACTTATCAATTGGATATGCTCTATTAGATAGTAGTGTCACCACATAATGTAATTATTGTGGTACCATAATTATCCTAAACAAGGTTGTAACAGGTAAATCTTCCTCATACTCATTTGATGCCTCACTTGTTTCAGTTCTTGATAGGTAGTTTGAGCCCTGATTATTTTTCTAGGTTTGACTATAATGGTAAAATTAAATTATTGGAATAATAGTAGTCATTTGCATATTCTTCCATTAATGAATGGTTTGTTCAATAATAATTCCAATGGTTCATGGTCCGTTGAAAAATTAAAAGGTGTAGATAGTAAGTAGTGGTGAAACTTGTGTAGGGAATACGCCATAACTAGAGTTTGTCTCTTTGTAGTTGTGTAGGTTTTATCCACTTTAGGGAGTTTTTGGCTTACAAATGCAATTGGATAGTATTTTTCCATGTGGTTGTGCTAGTAATACTCCTATAGCTATCTTAAAGGTGTCTACATGTATGTGGAAAGGGATTGTCCAATAAGGGATTATCAATATGGGAGCCTCTAAAATATTTTGTTTTTGTGTGTCAAAATATTGTTGACACTGCTCTGTCCAATTTATTTATTTTCTTTTTCTTTAGAATTTCTTCCAATGGTGCAACTAATGTGGCATATCCCCTAATAAATTCTTGGTGATAACCGGTGTAGCCTAAGAATGTTTTTACTTATGGTTTTGTCTTAGGTGGTGGTAAGGTCATGATCAATGCCACCTTCATGAGATCAATCATTAATCCCTCCTTTTGCAAATAATATGTCCTAATAGTGTTCCAAAGGGTACCACAAATATGCATTTCTTTATATTCAAGGATCTTTTTATGCTTCTACATCTTTTTGACATTGTGTGGAGTGCTTGAATACAATTTTTAATCATCCTATATACTATCCAATCATCCAAATATACTTCCAAGAAGTAATGAATAAAATATTTAAATGTATTGACCATTATCCAACTAAATATTGTTGGATCATTCTTCAAACCAAATGACATGACTGTGTACATGAATAGTCCCCATTATATTTAAAGTCGGTCTTTATTTAGTCTTTTTCTCTAATCTTGAATTGATGGCATCCAAGGAATTGATCAGTAAATGAGTGAATTTCCCTTCTTATGAAAAATCCTAGTATTTCTTTTGTAAATGGAGTTGGACCTTATTTTTCGTTTCTTTTTTATTTTGGACCACCATGGGGCTAATCTATTCCAAGTCTTCTATCAAATTTATTATTTCAATTGCTAACATATTATCCAATTCTATTTTAACTTTCTTTTTCATATTGGGATTGAGTCAATATGCTCTTTTTCTATATGGTTTGGTTCCTTCCTTTAATTGTCTTTTCATTACTCTAGTTCATTTATTATATTATATTTTAATGTTTAATTTTATTGGCATGGCAAGATTAAGAAATCAATATTTTGTATCTTATCCAAGTGTAACACTTTAAAGTATTTTAAATACACTATTTATTTTTATTAATTTAGTTTAAATTATCATATCATCTTCTATAACCTAATAAATCTAAAAGGTACAATATATCATGAGAGCCAATGCCTATTGTGTGGTGTTAAAATGTGAATAAACAAATTAAAGCTAAACAACACACCAATGAAACATTATATTAGAGAATTCAAATAACAATCTAATTGAATTGAAACAAACAAACTCTCTAATGTCATCCCATTGTTCTCTATCTCCAAGGATTCGTTAAATCATTATGGCTCTTAGATTGTGTATATACTATGAATTTTAGGATGAGATGTTGGAAAATGCAAGAAATCTATTCCTACATGTGTCATTGATAAACTAAATGATGAATATGATAATGATGCTATGATGTTGTATGAAACTGGAGACTATGCTATGATAATGATGTGATGAAACTACAAAAAATAAGATGCAGCTAATAACCAAGCCATGATTATGCTAATGAATTCTAAATGCTAAAAATACTAAATGCTCAAATGCTAAATGCTCCAATGCTCTAATGAAAATTTTACAGAGTAAGATTGCTCAAGATTGGGATCCTTTTGCTATAGAATGAGGTTGTATTTATAGATTTTCCAAGGCATGAACTGAGGTGACAACAACCAACGGTCTGGATTTGATTTGGAGAGATGAACGGTCAAAAGTGAAGAGGTTAGAGAGAATCAAGGCTCGTGTGTTACCTTCATTAGAACAATTTTCCAAGTGTGAAGGAGAATCAAATGGAGGAGAGAGCCAAGTGTCTCAAAGTTGTTTTGGAATTTGTTGGAGATAAAGCCCAAACTAAATATTTGAAATATTCAATTTGTTGAGACACATGATGAGGTGGAAGGTGGAAAAATTAGTAGACATGTGACTAAATTTAAATTTAGAATTATTCAAATTTAGTAAGAGGAAGTTAATTAAATAAAACAAACTATTTAGATTTATTTATTTAATTGATAATAGGAAGAATATGATTTAAGATAGAAGAATTAAAGAAAGTGAACTATACAAATAAATTTATAATTTATTTATAAGTAGACGAATTAAAAGGCTTATTAATTAAATAACTTGTAATTAATTAATTAGTTCTCCAGACCATTTTTTAGGTGTATACATTTTGCCCCTCTCTGAAGTGATGTGTTTACACATTGCTTCAAAGAAAATTTTTGTTGATAGCATGTTGACAATTTTTTTTGATATGCTCCAGATGTTTCAATATGCCCCAGACGCTGATTTCCAAGTGATGATGGATATATGCCCCCTTGGGAGATAAATCAGGAAATTTTTGAAATTTTTAAGGATTTTTTGGAGTATTTGATTTTTTTATGATTTTCTGATGATTTGCAAATTTTATGTAGAGACGATTTATCTCCTGAAAAATAATACCAAACCTGCCACTTTGATTAATTGATTAATTGAGACCTTGGTTAAAAATAAAAATAATCCCACTCAAAGCCCACTTAAATACCTCTTAAAAAGGTGAAAGTGATGAAAAAGAAGCTCATTTGAGTCATTTGCATTTTGAATATTAGAGTGATTGAGCTTTGAGCAAGTTTGAGAAAAATGGTGATCCCCTACCAAATCCACCAATTCGAGCGAGTTTGATGTCACAACCGTCTGGTTGCATATGGACCTCTAGTACGTACCCCTAGAACCTCTGCATGAAATTTGAATTTTGTTTTCACACGTTTTTCATGTTTGAAATTCAATTTTTAACATTTTAGTGCATTTGGAACCTATAGACATGCAAAATTAACATTCTGCATTTGATTAGGTTCATTCATTAACTAAACTAGATTTTGCATTAGGTCCATTCATCGATTGATCAGATTCACCTTCATTCATTTATCAGGTAATTTCATTAATTCCCATCTCCTAAGGTCATTCATTCAAAATCAAATAAATCAAACATTATCATCAACCTTTTAATAAATCAAACATCCATTTAAATCAAATCCAAAATCATATTCCATCATTTTCTGATTTAAATAAATCAAATATCAAAGTCCTAAAAGTCAAACTCACCTAATCATCATTAAACTAACATAATCATCATTTATTTAATCTAACCATGATTAAATACTAATCTCACCCACTTGCATTCTCTAGATATTTCCACTTGCACAAATAAATCAATTTATTGATTTATTAAAACCCTCATTTTCCCTCAACATGACAAGTTGATTTTGTCCCTCCAACATTGCATTTATTGCTGTTTTTCTTGTCCCCCTCTCAAAATTTATTGCAAAATTTGAATTCAAATTCTCCCTCTCATGGGCACTCTTCCCAAATCTTGCACATCCATTGACCTACCACCACTTGACAAGTGGCCTCTTCTCATTGGTGGATCTTTAGTCCCACATTCACCCTCTTGGCCAATCTCTCATCAAGGAAATCTATAAAAGAAGGCCTTAATCCTCATTCATGGATGCACAAATTTTATGCAAGGTTACTCTCTTGATTTGAGAACTCATCTTGCTCATCATCTCCATTTGCATTTCATCATTTTGGCTTCTTAGCAAGGATTGGGAAAGGGTCACTAGCACATGTGACACCAATCCACTATGGAATAGGTAACTTGTTGTTGCTTTCATAATGCTTTTTAGTTTTCTTTCATTTCTTTGTTGCATTCTTGAAGCACTTACAAGGTATTTCATAGGGTCATTCTTGAGAAATTTGTAGGCTACTAACCTTGTATGAAGCTTAATTTTTTGCAGATTTCAAAAGTATGCACCACATTTGGCGCTAGAAGGAGGGCTGGTTTAAAGAGAAAATTTTTCACAATCTTGCTGTTAAAATTTTCCTACCATTGGAAATTCTATCATTGTGTTCTTATTTCTATGATGTTCAGTAATCTTAGCAATCTGCCATTTATGGTTTCTTGTTCATTTATATGGGGGGATGTATTGAACTAAACATTATTTGTCCTTAGGTAATCAATATCTATGTGACATCTTGATGTGCTGCACTATTGGTAGTTTGCTATACGTATCTGCATATCTAAAGTTTTCTTGCATCTCTGTCTTCATTTTGAGATTGATCAATGTTGCTGTTTATTGTCCTAACTGTGCCATTATTTTCATTAAAATCTGCTCTTGAAGTCACAAATCAATAAATAATAAATCATTGCTATAAGGTTTACTATCTAATCATTGTTGGCAATTGAATAACAGATCTCTACTTGTGTCATTTTATATGTGTGGGCACCTCCCAAAGATTTTTTTTATCTCAGAAATAGGCAGCATGGACTGATTTCTTGAAACATTCTAACTATTTCTTTATGGTCTAACAAGTTGCAAATTATATACCTTTCACACAACATTCTCCTTAAAATCTTCTGTAGACATCTTTATGATACTAGCGCTGCCAATAGTTCTTTATTTCTATTGAGGCACCATGAACTAATCGAATGGAACCTATCAAATTTGCTGTGTCATTTCATCCATCCACTTTGAAGATTACGCTGCCAGCATTCTTGATCCCATGTCTACTGTGCTATCATGAAATCTGTTTTTTTATTATTGAGCATTAAAGTATATGCTGAGGCCAGTTGGTATTAAATGCGTGTCTCCTATGCAACATGGGTCAAATTCTTAGGGGTGGTATCTAGTTTGTATTATACTCCATTTGAATATAGCTAAATCTCTCTAGTAGAAGATAGGAAACAGTAGGAAATACTTGCTTAAATTTGTATCGTACTCATGCCATTTTCTGCTGAAAATCAAATTATTAGATATGATCTTTAAATGCATTTAAAAGAGATTTGATTGATAGATGTTGTTCTTCCTTTCAAAATAGACAGTAAGGCGTACTGACAACAATATAAATCTGATTTGAGCAATCTAAGTTCAACGACCCATCACATTCTCTCTGCTATTTGTTCTTAAAGTACGTAGGACTGTCTTGAGGGGATTTTGAAGATACATTTATGAGATGAGCAGAAAGGACGTGGAAAAGAGAGTATGTTGGTAAAGAGTTATTGAACATTGCTATTAAAATTCTAACGTACGCCTTCCTTTTGAGGATCCTTAGGTTCATGCGCTTGATCTATGCGTACCTAGTTACAAGAAGTTGGAAGAGTCTAATAAATTCATGGTCGCTAAGTGGGAGACATTAAGAATATGCAGCTGCGATGGGAAGATGCGAGGCTTCGAGGGATGAGAACATGCATTCTTAATTTCAAAAGAAAACTCTACCATTTTTCACTGAATTATTGGTTTTTCTATTTTTTTTTTTAGTGAAAGCTAAGACAGAAAATTTCTTTTAAGTGACCAACTTTGACAACACTAATGACCAAATTTGGTACTTGCTCCTCATTAACTTGCTGTTGATCATTACATTTGATCTTTTACTAATGAATGGCTTCAAGAAATGACTTTAGTAAACGATTGGATGCATTTTCCTCAAAAAATCTCTCACGATATATTATCATGTTATTTTAGTCAACATTTGCAATTGGGAGGGAGTTTTTGAAAGTTGTAGTCCTTATAATTGACAAAGTTTATGAGCTTTCAAAAACTTATTATATCATTTTTTTGATTATTTTGGAAAGGTCAATGTTTAGAAGGGTGCTTGTGAAGGATTTATTCCCTATGGTTGGTTTATGAGCTTAATAACTTTAGCCAATACTAAGGTTTGAAGGAAGGTCTTTTATGAGTATGATATCTTCTCAATGAAGTCAAAAACATAGTCCACTTATGGATGCTTTCTTTTATTATAATACTCATCTAAATCATTGGTCTTCCAAAAAGAAATCATGTTATTATTTGGAGTTAATGATCAAAGAGGATTTAATGTCCTAAATCTCACTTGATTTTCTTTTTATGCAATAGGTACAATGAACAACAAAGGCACAAAGGTACAAACAAAGGAAAGCAAGGAGAAGGCTAGCAAAGGAAAACGAAAGGAGGACGATATTTTGAAAAAACCAAAGTGTTTTTAAATGCTTTAAGTGTTTGTTTAACACTTCTTCACGAAGTTGTTTACCTTTTTGTTTAGGACACTAATTTTCATTTGGGGTTTAAAAAGAACACTTTGTTTTTTTTGCAAAAACTAAAATGAACTTTAGGATCACAACTTACTAGATTTTGTTTGGGATTAACAAATTGAACAATCAAAACTCACACTTCATCTTGGTGCTTAAAACAAACTCACAATTGCTTTGAAAGGATAAAATGAATGTGTTTTGCTTTGTTTTGTGGTTACTTACTTAAACTAAAGTCATTAAAAAGGACGTATGCGCTTCTCTCGCGCTTCCAAGCGATCTTGAGAATCAAAAGGCCTTTTTGGTGATTTTGGCATAAGATAAAGTGATCACCTACACACTTCGATTTGGGCTTAAAATTGAACAATATCTTGTGCGAGTGTGAGTAGGGGCATTTTTGCGTATATTCTCTTTCTTTGTGCCATCAAAGATTGATTGAGTTACGGATTGTGTCTTTGCTTGCTTTTGTTTATCTTAGAGGGCCTGCCTTGGGGAAAAAGTACTCACCCAAGGGAACGACTCAACCGGTAACACTCTAAAGCCAAGAGTATTTCCAACCGGGATATAAATGTGGATATTGGAAGAAATTCCAATATCACGCGGTTGATTCCGACAAGATGGATCCGAAAGGGGACTCTTGCCGAATGGGTCAATCTCCATGAATGGAAAGTCCTTACTAGAACCCATGTACTAGAATTTGCCAAAATCCTTAATCTATTTGTTGGTGCAAGAACGGTTGTTCTGAAGCTACCCCACACTTTTATGGTCTTTAGTAGAAATGGAAAACATGCCATGGGAGTTTCATGGGTGTTGATGCTTGGCTGCCCCAATTGACGTTAATGAGCCGTGGAGGGGAGCCAATGGGGTCAAGCATCTAACCATTCACTAAAGATAAGTGTAGCTGGACTTGTCCAAGTGGGGATTCAACAAATATTGTCTTACACATCCATAGGGTTTGTACTTGTTCTTGGTTCGAAAACATAGTGCTTTATTCGAAAACATTTTGAAAACAAACATTCAACATGATTCTCAAAATTTCAAACCCTTTTGAAGACAAATATCATTGACTCAATCCATATGTTATTGCTTTCCCTTGGGATTCACGCCCTTAGAGGTTCCTAAGCATTGGATTATACCTCAATTTGTCTTCTTGAGTAAACAATAGGAAAACCCTTGCCTTAAGTTCATTGAATTTCCACATAAAATATCTTGTGGGGTTTAAAGAAATTAAGACATTGGACATCTTAGTTTGAAACTTTAATCAAGGAGAGTGTTTTTGGTAAAATAAAGCCATTAAGCAAAGCTAAGCAAAATGAATTTTCATGTGTGATTGGAAACTCACAAAATCCCAAAGCAAAAAAATCATTGAAAATCCGAAAATGAAATTTCAAATGAAATCAATCCTTGGTTACAAAGGTCTTTAGGAAGTATTTGCTTGCTCTTCAATACCTAGATCTAGGCAAACAAAGTGGTCTTTTTAGGTTCATCTAGGGATCAAAACATATCAAAACTTTTCATCCATCCTCCAAAACAACATCATCTCATAAATCATCTTTTGAAAAACCTTGAAATCATCCTTGAAGTGCTAGGCTTTATGACAAAATCAAGCAAACACCAAAATCATTGAGACCAAGTCCTTGAAAACATTTATCAAAACACCTTTGGCTAGGCATGTGTAGATGCATCCTTTTGCATATACTTAGTCAAAGTTATCAAAAATCATCTTGTCTAGCTTAGTGTATGTAGATGAATCCTTCTCCATATACTTAGTGAAACAATCATCTTGTTTGGGTAGGTGTGGGTAGATGCATCCTTCTCCTCACACATATCCAAATCATCATCCTTTGAACACAACTATCCTTTAGATCATTATCAAACATCTTAGGGTCTTTTTGTTCAAAATCAAAATCCAAATCCAAATCAAGATCAAGGACAAAATCTCAAAATCCAAAAATCAAACCAATCAAAAATCCAAAGCCTAGTATTTCATTCAAGATTTATCAAAAGCAAAAACATTCATATCATTCATCATCATATCATCATCACTTTTGATCCTAAAAAGCATCCTAAAACTTTCACTTTGGGACATAAAATAGAGATTAATCCAAAGAATCAAGAGATTCATCTCCCATATTCTCAAAGATTGATCCCCGTTTTATGGTTCTAACTAGATCTCAATACAAGAAGAGTATGGAAGCCAACAAAGAAACACCCGCTTCAAGTGATCTTAGCCAAACCACTCCTGAAATGAACCCCATTGGGGATGGAAATCTCAAAATTAGCCTTCCAACATCATCGCAAAACCCACAAGAAGAAAACCAAGGAGAGGACCTCACTTTTGGAATGTCTCGTGAAGAAATGACAAAAATTCTCCAAAATCTGGACAACCATATAATCATCAACACCATGATGAGACTTAACCCTTCGTTGTACATGCTTGAACTAGCAAAACAAGGGGCCAAGTTGCCTTCGGATTTGATGTGAGTACTATAGTAGAGACATCTTTTTCACCAATCTCATCCACCATCCCCATTTCATCTACACCCCCTTCTCAAAACATCACACAAAACATCTCGCAACTCACAACATCATTTTCCCCAACTCAACCCAACGTTAACAAGGGAAACACATTCCTCAATGCACTTCAATCACATCCCCTTGTGAATAACCAAAACTTGGACACAAACACCACAGTGGAACAAAACATCCTCCATAATCCATTACACCAAAATGTTCCTCTCACTTTACATTATGACCCATCATCAACATCTTTTCACGGAGCACCACAAACACCTTTTCTCACAAATTCACAAGAAGAGGGGGATATGTTCGGACCAGGAGGCATATTCGATACCACAACACTTTCGCAAGGATTCACCCCCCTCACATTTCCACCTATCCCACCACTACCATTATCATCCACACCACTCGTTGGTTTGGGGTTACCTCCTCTACCAAGTATCAATCAAACCAACATCCCAACCATCAATCAAAACATTTTTCCAAATGCTCAAAACTTATTGTTGACATCAAAACAACAAACGACAAACACACAAGCAATGGTAACATCATCAAACACCCCCACAACATTGCAAAGCATGGTCTCTCAAGGGCCAATCACATCAATGGCGCCTTTACCACATCAACAATACCATCCACCAATCAAGTAATCAACATGACAACACCATCCACCATCCAAATAATCAACACAACATCATCATCTACCACCATTCCAAACCCACCACCACCCCCACCACCACCAACGTTCACCACATCAAACCAATTCGACACAGCATTACAAGCCACTTTTCAAAGAGGATACCAACAAGTGCATAAACAAAAAGCCGTGCAATAAGCCGCTCAAGCTGCCAAAGCTACACAAGCCACATTACAAGCACAACAAGCACAAAAAGCCCAAGCTTTATTGCAACAGCAACAACAACAAGCTGCCCAAGCCGCACAAGCATTACAAGCACAAAGGGTTGCTCAAGCACAACTTTTATTACAACAACAAGCAGCGCAAGCGCAAGCTCAAGCACAACAAGCGCAAGCTCAAGCACAACTTCTTGCACAAGCAGTGCAAATGCAAGCATATCAACAAGCACTAAAGCAATACCAAGAGCAACAAGAAGCAGCAGAATTGGCAGCCCAACAACAAGCATTGTGGGAACAACAACAAGTAGAACAACAAGCGTTGTTAGAATAGCAACAAGCACAGCAGCAAGCACAACAACAAGCGTTGTTGGAACAACAACAAGCGCAACAAAAAGCACAAATCCTAGCGCAACAACAAAAAGATCAACAACAAGCATTGTTCATCCAAAAGCAAGTAGAAGCCTACTTCGCCCGCCACAACATATGGATACCATTGAACAATGCATCAACCAATCCATCCATCCAAACCACGATTGAAACACCTCAAAACACATTCATCCCACCCCCTGATCCGCAAAGCGATGTAACGACACAACTCAGGTTGCTCTCACAACAAGTGCTCGACCTTCAATCAGGGCGAACAACCAAAATGCAAAGCGACTTTTTCCCCTATCCATTTGATAGGAGCCTAGACATGAAACCATTCCCTAAGGGATTTGAGATCCCTAAATTTGACAAATATCGAGGGATGAGAAACCCTGAAGATCACATCAGGGAATTCCAAGTTCATTGTATGGAGGTTGCATATGATGATACTTATCTGATGTGGCTATTCCCTAGGAGCTTGGAAGGCAATGCTATAGAATGGTTCTCTTGCTTACCCTTAGGCATCAGAACATTCTAGGAAATCAGAGATGAATTCATTAGAAACTATGCATGTAACATTACAATGGATGTTAGTCTCGAAGAACAATACACTTAAAACAAGGAAAAAATGAATCTTTTGCTTCATTTCTTCAATGATGGTGATCCAAGGCCAATCAGAGCAAGTGGACCATGCTAGAAGAACAAGTCTGCACAATCATCACCAAGCTTGAAAGCCGCTTGTCTTTTCATCTCAAGGTTCAGGGAATCACCACATATGATCAACTGATCTCCAAGGCACTTAGCATCGAAAGATCCCTTGTGACGCAACCCGCCGAATCAACGTCATATCACGAACCGCAAAACAATCGCCCACCATCAAATTACAATGAAAAACCCCAAACATGGGCAAGAAACAAGAACATTACTAATGATGGTATCATTGATGCCAAGGTGGTCATTAGTGGTCCACGCCAAAATACACCTACGCTGCCAATCCAAAATCAACGCCAAAACACTCATCACACAACATATCAACCCAACAATAATCCCACAATCAATAACCTCAATGACCAAAGAAGACCACCTCAACGCAAAACATACCCCAAATGAAAATACACTACTTTGGGGGAACCACTTGAGGACATCATGAAAAAGCTAATCGATGAAAAACTCATCCAAGCTCCTACATTTGAGAATTATTAAGAACCTGATGTCAAACTTCCTTGGTACAATGAAAATCAACTATGTGAGTTCCAAAAAATCAAAGGCCACACCACAAAAAATTGTATGAGACTGATGAACATCATCCAAGATCTCATCGACAAAAGAATCATAAATGTGGAAACACCTACTGGGAATCAAGATCTTAAAATCTACACGAATCCGATGCCAAATCATGGCAACAAAGGGAATAACAAGGATAAAGGAAAAGGTAGTGTAAATCATGTATACGAAATAGTCGTTGCCTCCCTAAATGAAGACTGCATGGTCATCACCATCAAGGGCACTCATGCTGAAGACTGTGGAGTCACCACAAGAGGCGAAAAAGTCACCATTGCAGGATCATCCCAACCAAATAGAGTCCCTACATCAAGAGTCATTTTGTATAGCTACAATGTTGTAGACCAACTCAAAAGAATGCCAGCACACATCTCCATCATGGATTTGTTAAAAATATCATCAGTGCATAAAAAGATCCTTGAGGAAGCATTAGCCTCATCCACTATCCCCATAGACCTCGATGCGGAACAATTCGAAGCTATGGTTGGAAACATCATAACACCTAATCTCCTTACATTTTCTGACCAATATTTTCCCGCCCAACCATCTCACAATCGCACACTTCACTTAGAGGTCATTGTGAACAAGAGCAAAATCAAAAGGGTCTTGGTGGATGGAGGTGCAGGTTTGAACATCTGTTCTATTCGCCTCATCAAATAGTTGAAAATATCAGAAGATTCCATTGACAAAGGCAAGGGCATCAGAATAAGAGAACATGATGACCAAGAAAGAGTGTCTCAGGGCACAATTAAGCTCCCTATCCAAGTAGGGCCAACACTCATGGAAACCACATGTCAGGTCTTGGACCTCGAATTGCCATACAATATCCTCCTGGGACGCCCATGGATTCATGCGATGAAAGCCGTAGCATCAACCTTCCACCAATGTGTGAAATTCACACATAATGGACAAGAGGTTACCGTCCATGGAGATCCTGAGCCATTTTCATACTACAAGAACCTTGAAGCCAAATATTACAAAATCCCCTAAGTGTCAAAAAATGATGAGGGCCCATCCACATCATACATCGACCTCGCCACCCTCACATCCACTTCTGCGACAGAGACACCTCCCACTCCCGCCATTCCCACCATCTCTGACATCAAGCTCATCATCCAGGAGGATGGTTGTAGAAGCTATAGGCTCCCTAATAATGCTTTTGTGATAGGAGAGTTACCACAATCTCCTAGATCACGGGGACGCTCGCGAGAAAATCAAGCTTCTACATCGCAAACAAATCCTAAGGATTATCCTGAATTCACAAGCTGGGGAGACCTTGGTCAAGAGGTTATTGAGATAGATCCATCCCACATGCGGTATCAAGATGAAAGACCGACACCTGAATTACCAATGGATGAGACAAGAAAATGCTTACACATGATGCTTGCAATGGACTATGACCGAAACCAGAGATTGGGACAAAATGACAATGGGCTCATAATACCTATCATGCCAAAGATGCGACCCATAAGAAATCTTGGTCTTGGATGTGCCACTCCGAGAATAACCATACGTGGCTGAAGTCCTCCGGTTAGAGCCGCTAATGTTTCTCCTCAGCCAGTAATAGTACAACTACACTCACCAATAGTCACAGGTAGAGACGCACATAATTTTATAACTGAGCCCTACATTAGTAACGATGAAAAAGATACCTTATCCAACCTACCTAGGTTATTTGAAGATACCACCCTATGTATGATTAGTACCATATCCTTTGAACCAGATAGTCAAAATCATGAGATCTGCTTAGTCTACCCCCAACTGATCGACTATGACCAAGAAGGACCACCAGTTCTCGATACATTCAAAAATGATGAGGCACTCTTAGAATTCATGGGGTTGAGGGATAACATTCCAGATGGAGATCACAAGGTAGGATTCATAATGGAGTTGGACACACACGCCTATTATGGGGAAATGATTGAATCCATCAGTCGCAAAAGTGAGAAACTAAGAATCATATCCAAGTCCTTGAGTGAAAACCACATTGTGGCACTCTCTGACAAGAAAATAGTAAAAAGAAAGGATGTATCCAATGGTGAAAACCTCTCTGAGGCCCCCGAGGATGAAGGATTCAATCTTCCCCTAAGAGCTATTCATCAAGAGAAGTCAACAGTCTTGGCCGAAAAATGCAACCCAGTCAACCTAGGAATAGAGGAGACCCTGCATATCACATTCTATGTGGAATCACTATTATTAGAAGAGCAAGAACTCCTAGCAGCATTCCTAAGGGAAAGACAAATAAACTTTGCATGGAGTTATGCTGATATGCCAGGACTTGATCCAAATACTATGGTTCACCACCTAGCAGTGTATCCAGATGCAAAACCTGTTAGACAAAAGCTTCAAAAAATGCATCCTCAAATTGCCTTGTTAGTCAAAATGGAGCTCAAAAAGCTATTAGATGCTGGATTCATCTGACAAATTGATTATCCAGAATGGGTATCGAACTTGGTACTTGTTTCAAAACCTGATGGAGCTATCAGAATTTGTACAGACTTTAGAGATTTGAACAAGGCATGTCCCAAGGATGATTTCCTGCTTCCCAACATTGACATGATAGTAGACATGACAGCAAGGCACGAGATGCTATCGTTAATGGACGGATTTTCAGGATATGACCAGATCATGATAGCAAAAGAAGACCAACACAAGATGACTTTCACTTGTCCGTGGGGGACCTACTGCTAGAACATGATGCCATTCGGCCTAAAGAATGCAGGAGCAACATATCAAAAGGCCATGGCATTGATCTTCCATGACATGATTCACAAAATAGTCGAAGACTATGTTGACGACATCCTAGCTAACTCAAGAAAGAGAAAAGATCATATAGCAACCCTAAGTGCTATCTTTGACAGATTAGAGGAATACAAGGTCAGACTAAATCCCAAGAAGTGCGTCTTCGGCGTAGAATCAAGAAAATTACTAGGATACATAGTCTCCATGAGGGGTATTGAGGTGAATCCTACAAAAGTCAAAGCAATCCTCGAGATGGAAGCACCAAGGAATTTAAAAAAACCGAGAGGTCTCCAAGGAAGGCTCCAATCCATTAGAAGGTTCATAGCACAACTGGCAGATAAGCAGAACCCATACTCTCACCTACTCCACAAGGGAGTAGCGTACAAATGGGATACCAAGTGCAAAGAGGCATTCAACAAAATAAAGGAATATCTACTGACATCGCCAGTCTTAATGCCACCTATCCCAAAGAAGCCATTGATCTTATATGTGTCAGCAACAGTAGCAACCCTTGGAGCTCTCCTAGCCCAGCATGATGAAAATGGAACAGAGAGGGCTATCTACTATATTAGCAGGACAATGGTTGGCCACGAGCTAAATTACTCATTCATCAAGAAAGCTTGCCTCGCAGTAGTGCTTGCATCCCAAAAATTTAGACACTACATGTTGGCACACAAGATAAAGCTCATTGCAAAAATTGATCCCCTCAAGTATCTCTTATCCAAGGCAATGCTCACAGGTAGAATGGCAAAATGGGTGATGATATTGTCAGAGTATGACATCGAGTATGTGGAAAGAAAATCCATTAAAGGTCAAGTTATTGCAGATCAACTAGCAGAAGCACCCATATATTCTTAGAATCCTCTTGTATCTAAATTTCTAGACGAATCCATCTTTAACCTCAATGTAGCTGATCACTGGAAATTATACTTTGACGGCTCATACACGCATCACGGATCAGGAGTTGGTATCTTCTTCATCACCTCACAAGGGGATTGCATACCAAGGTCATACAAACTAGCATTCCCTTGCATGAACAACATAGCAGAATACAAGGCTTTGACTATAGGTCTCAGGATAGCAGTGCAATGGAATATCATAGCCCTCAAAGTCCACAGAGACTCTTAGTTGATCATAAATCAAGTCAATGATGAATATCAGACTAAGGATGACAAGCTAACTCCATACAAGAAATTGGTGGAGACTCTTAAGGAATCTTTCATTGACATAACATTTAAGCAAATTCCAAGAACCAACAACAGAGCTGCTGACGCCATGGCTACAATTGGGTCTCTAGTAGACATCCCTCACAACGTGCTGAAATATGAATTTCTGATCGAGTAGCTTCTCGTTCCCACATTCGAGGTACCAGAATCAAAATATGTGTGTGAAATCATTGGTCCTGGTGATCCTTGGTATCATGACATCTACACTTATCTTCGAATAGGAGTCATACCCGCTGACCTACCATCGAGCCTAAAACGAACCTTTATTAAAAAGGCATCTAGATTTTTCATCCTAGGAGATACCTTATACCGTAGAAGCATAGAAGGTACCTTACTATGCTGTCTAAATGCTGAGGAGGCATTAACCGCTCTAACCAAGGTTCATAATGGTATCTGTGGTTCACACTCGAGTGGAATGACCATTGCTAAGAAACTACTGAGGCTGGGGTATTATTGGCCCACAATGGAAAGAGAAGTGCATGATCATGCTAAGAGTTGTTTACAATGTCAACAACATGGGGACCTCATCCATGCTCTAGCTCAAGAGCTCCATCCGATCATCACACCATGGCCCTTCTCACAATGGGGACTCAATCTCATTGGAAAAATCACACCCACCTCATCCAATGGCCATAAATTCATCATAACTGCAACCGAGTACTTCACAAAGTGGGTGGAAGCAATACCCATGACATATATCACTGGGAAGCAGATCTCAAAATTTATCTTGAACTATCTCATATGTTGTTATGGTGTCCCACAAGCCATTATTTCAGATAATGGCACACCATTCAAGAAGTAGGAGGTTCGCGACTTGTGCAAGAAATTCAAAATCCAACATCGCTTCTCCACCCCATACTATCCCCAAGGCAATGGCCAAGCAGAGGCTACGAACAAAACCATCCTTAAAATCCTTAAGAAAATGGTCAATGACGTAGGTCGTGACTGGCATCTGTAGCTTAATCCCGCCCTCTAGGCTTATCGAACCAGCATCCACACACCCACTGGTGCCACCCTATTCTCCTTGGTCTACAGATCAGAAGTCGTACTCCCCATTGAGATCGAGCTCCCATCCCTTAGAATATCATTGCAAAATCTCATCACTGTGAGGACTACCGGGTGTCAAGATTAAATGAGCTAGAGCTACTAGATGAGAGACGCATAGATGCTTTGAATCATCTGCAAGTCTATCAAAATAGACTCAAATAAAGCTACAACAAGAAGATCAGAAGCAGGACTTTCCAAGTCAGAGAATTGGTCTTAAAAGAAAATTAGAAGAATGTCCCAAATCCCAGCAAAAAAGGCAAGTTCGAACCTAATTGGTTAGGACCTTTCATCATCATAGCAAGCTACAAATCAGGGGCATATCAGCTATCAACACTCGAAGGGGAACCTCTGCAGGAGCCCATGAATAGCTCCCATCTCAAAAAGTTTTATGCCTAATTTCTTCAAGATATAGAACCAAAAAATCCAAAAATTAGAAAATGTCCTGAAAAAATGGTTACTTCGGCGAAAACTTGGAAAACATGCGTCTTGGTGACAACAAAAAATCAAAAAAGAAAAATCCCAAAAATTAGAAAAAGGATCAAAAATAGTAAAGAGAAAAAATCGTGACTCTAGTGAAAACCACTTTGGTGGCACTTTGGGCAAGTACCTGTGAAAACCGGCAACAGGGCACCTTGTGTAAATAAGCACTTTCCATCCACCGGGATCTCTATGACTTGTTTTGCATCATCATCCATCCATTTCGCTTCCATCATCCATCGCATCCATATCTCCACCCATCACATTCATCTCACTGCATTGCACCATAGTTTGGTCCTGCCGATCATGATCCCTCTTAGTACTACTCGGCCCATCCTCAAGGTCAGTTTGTCCCACCTTTATCGGAGTAGTCTATTGCATCCTGGGGCATGTTCTCATTGGATCGGATAGGTGTATGGTCTTAAAGTCCTCAAACATCAGAAAATCTAAAACATTAAAACATCAAAAATCCAAAACATTAAAAAATCAGAAAACCCAAAAACATCGAGGAAAAATTAGAAAATCAAAAACATCGTAAAATCGAAAATCCAAAACATCGAAAATCATAAAATCCAAAAACATCAAAACATTAAAAATCCAAAAACATCAAAACATATCAAAATCCAAAAATAGGTCAAAAAGTCATTCAAAACCAAAAATAGGGTCATCTTGTCGAACTACGTCATCTCTAAGCTTGAACATAGGCAAGGTTGATCTTTGATCATCCCCTGAGACATTTAGGTCAGTCCTATAGGAGTCTGTCATAATAAACTGACAATTCATCATGTATATCTTCATCAAATCGGTCAAGTCATCGGTGAACTATGTGGTCTCTGCGTGTATAACGTAGGCAAGGCTAATCTGTTGATCAGTCCCCAAGGCCCCTAGGATAGGTCTTTAGGTTAGTCTCTTGGTCAAAATATCAGAAAATCCCAAAACATTGGAAAACATAAAATTAAAACATTTGTAAAACCTCAAAAATACCAAAAATAGCCTCAAACATTGCAAAACATCAAAAACATCCAAATATTTGAAAAAATCCATCCACCTCATCTCGCTTGCACCCGCAATAAACATCACTCCTAATAAACTGATCGTCATCCTCAACCTTTGGTGAAACAGTTATAAACAAGTCTAGCAGGTTAAAAGTAAATCTCAAAAGCGTCAAGTCTCAAGTCTGAGTCAATACGTAAATAAGTTGGTCAAATCTTAGTATCGATAGTCCATCATCCAAAAAGTCTCATATCAATCATCTGATAACATCATGTCCTAGGATGAATCCTTCCTACAAGGGGCATTATTTATCAGAAAGAACACTTTGGATAAACGAGATGACGTGCCGCCATCCACTAACATGTCCTAGGATGTATCCTTCCTACAATGGGCATTATCTTTTGGCAATAAGTTTAGGTTCTTATCCTTAAAAAGACATTCCCTTTTGGTTAGCGGTATTGAAGAACATCAACTTGTTTGTGTGCTTTATCTTTTTCTTTCAGACTTATCTTATTGCGCTCATTCCAAGGACCTCTCGATGATATCCAAATGAAGGATTTAGAGAGATAGGAATGGGGCAACGATCATCATTCTTTTGTCTGCTATGCTTGTTAGACATTCTTGTAAAATAACTTGGTGAATAATTGCTTTGTTAGATATGTATAGAGGATTTTTTAGACAGCTTGTTGACTATTGTATTGATTGGTTATACCTTTCCATGTTTTGGTCCAAGATGTTTGAAACTTCTAAAGTGCATCCTAGCAAGGTTTCCGTATGTCAGGTGTGAACAAGAATACTCCTATCTATTTGTCGAGTCAAAGTCCATCACACTAAGTACAACGCCATCCTGGTCCTTTATACCTTGATGCATCGTGCTTAGGCATGTGTTATCAAACATAAAGTAAGTGACCCTTTTAAAATCCCAATCCTTGATAAGCACATCATCCATCTATCATCATCATTTCTCATCATCATTCTTCATCATCATTCTTCATCATCATCTCTCATAATGTTGGCTTGTTGGATCCTCTTGTCATCATCTAATTTCTTCATTTTCTGCACTAACATCACAGCATGAATAGTTAATCATCATCACCAATACATCCATCATGCATCCATTATGCATTCACCTTGCACCCATAAATCATTAGTATTCTACATATCATCTCACATGCATAATCATCATCATAATATAAATCTGTTAGTGTAAGCATCTCATAAATCATCACATTCGCAAAAATCACACATTTGCATAATCACAGCACATCACATCATCAATCTCACCCATATCATATCATATCATTATTTAAGTTGTTTAGGATAATATAGATTTGTTATCCTAAGCATCTTAAAATCATCTCATTTGCATCGTCATCCATTTTGAACCTCTTTATCGTGAGATCAACCCTCAAATTGAATCTTTTCGCTCGATCTCTCAAGGGGGCAATGTACCAGTGTACTTCTTTCCGTTGGGGCATCCGAAAAAATCAGAAATTTTTCAATTTTGATCGCAACAAGTTTATTCTTTGAACCAACGCAACAAGTACATTGCTTCAAAGAGGGGCAAAATGTAGACATGTAAAATTAGCATTCTGCATTTGATTAGGTTCATTCATTAACTAAACTAGATCTTGCATTAGGTCCATTCATCGATTTATCAGATTCACCTTCATTCATTTATCAGGTAATTTCATTAATTCCCATCTCCTAAGGTCATTCATTCAAAATCAAATAAATCAAACATTATCATCAACCTTTTAATAAATCAAACATCCATTTAAATCAAATCCAAAATCATATTCCATCATTTTCTGATTTAAATAAATCAAATATCAAAGTCCTAAAAGTCAAACTCACCTAATCATCATTAAACTAACATAATCATCATTTATTTAATCTAACCATGATTAAATACTAATCTCACCCACTTGCATTCTCTAGATATCTCCACTTGCACAAATAAAATCAATTTTATTGATCTATTAAAACCCTCATTTCCCCTCAACATGACAAGTTGATTTGTCCCTCCAACATTGCATTTATTGCTGTTTTTCTTGTCCCCCTCTCAAAATTTATTGCAAAATTTGAATTCAAATTCTCCCTCTCATGGGCACTCTTCCCAAATCTTGCACATCCATTGACCTACCACCACTTGACAAGTGGCCTCTTCTCATTGGTGTATCTTTAGTCCCACATTCACCCTCTTGGCCAATCTCTCATCAAGGAAATCTATAAAAGAAGGCCTTAATCCTCATTCATGGATCCACAAATTTTATGCAAGGTTACTCTCTTGATTTGAGAACTCATCTTGCTCATCATCTCCATTTGCATTTCATCATTTTGGCTTCTTAGCAAGGATTGGGAAAGGGTCACTAGCACATGTGACACCAATCCACTATGGAATAGGTAACTTGTTGTTGCTTTCATAATGCTTTTTAGTTTTCTTTCATTTCTTTGTTGCATTCTTGAAGCACTTACAAGGTATTTCATAGGGTCATTCTTGAGAAATTTGTAGGTTACTAACCTTGTATGAAGCTTAGTTTTTTGCAGATTTCAAAAGTATGCACCACAAAACCTGATTTAGCACATTAGGTTTCTGTTATAGTGCATAGAGTAGATTAGCGCATAGATGAAATTATGTAGCACATAGTTTGATTAATGTAGCACATTTGGTAAATTAGTGCTTTCATGCCTAGATTTAGTGCATTGATGAAATATTGTAGCACATCTATGTTATCAACACATTTAGGTCACATAGTAGCACATTTACACCAGAGTTGAAATTTTGATTGATTCCTTGTTTTCGATGTTTGACGATCGCGCCAACTGTTGATTTGATGATGTTGATGATGTTGATAAGATAGTTGATGATTGATCTCATGATAGGTGAGAATCAATGATAAGATGATGATGATTGTCCTCATGATAGGTGAGGATCAATGATAGATGATGATGATTGACCTCATGATAGACAAGGATAAATGACAGATGCTCACGAGATTTGATCAAAATATCACTAGAGCTGATTAGATTGATAGGTTGATTGATTGATTGATAAGATTGCTGATTTGTGATATGTTATGATGATAGGAGCCTTTGAGATTCCTTCAGTCTCAGGAGCACTTCCCAAAGACCTGGGATTTGATTCCACAGCTGGTGCAGGCTGATTTAGATTGGATTGGACGATGTGGGTTGACTTATTTGATTGATATGCCCCACTATAGGATTAATAGGGGACTTTTGATCGCTTTGGCTGAGAGGTGGCATAGTGATCACAACACCTTTCATTTAGCCACTAGTGAAATGACAGTCACACCAAAGGATGTATATCAAATACTGAGGATTCTTGTTGTTGGTGAGCTTGTGGTTTACGACCACATGGAGTAGGGAGGTACTGATGCCTTGAGGAGAGTCTTTGTTGATGACCAAATTTGTGGATATGAGATTCCATGGCGGGAGATAGTTGATTCATATGCACCACTACCATGTGTTCTTGCTGGATTCATTGGAGGTTTTTAATGTCCTGATCATAGGTCGAAGGGACTATCAATTGGTTGGGGTTGGATTGTAGAGAGCATGATTACCCAGGGGATCAAATATGCATGGGGATCTTGCATGTTAGCACACTTGTATCACGATCTTCATCAAGTGGTTTACCTTAGAGCATCTAGTTTATCAGTTGGGGTTACACTACTGTAGATTTGGGCATGGGAGCACATAGCAATTATATGTCTTGTGGCAAATAGAAAACATCCAGTTGGGTGACCGTACATTTTTGGATATATAGGTCTAGTTGTCCAACATAAGTTGGGAAAACTAGAGTATTGGCAGAGAGTTTTGGATGATATGCATATTGTAACATGGAGGCCCTATTTAGATTGCGAGTAGTGGCTAGAGGATGATACTAAGATATCGTATGTGTGCACATTGAGGTATCTGATTGGGAGGATGCAATTTTTTACTGAGAGATTCCTACTTAGGAGAGTGCAGCAATAGTACGGGCGAGTGCAAGGTATGCCTTAAAGAGTTTCCTTATATGCACAAAGACGACAAGACATACTAGAGTGGGGACCCTCCCTATCATATGATGCAACATGTGAGGAGTACCTTGGGTTACATGCAATTATATGGGATTACCATTTAGAGATCATAGAGGTTGTAGTGTCAGAGGAGTATGCACATTATTTCTTTTCACATCCCTTCCTAAGGGTATCCAGTCCGGACGAGCCAATACCTTTATTAGATGATGATCAGACATCGAGATAGAGGAGGGGTGGAGGAGGTGATGATGAGGAGGAGAGTGATGATGGAGATGATGGAGATGGGGATAGTAGAGATGGTGGAAATGGCGAGGGTGCAAGTGGAGGTGGATCGGTATTAGATCTCAGAGTGCCTCAAAGGAGGAGATCGACGGTGTTTGTAGGACCACAATAGATTCAGATTCATTTTCCCTCCCATTAGTAGTAGGCTCAGATAGCAGCTCTACAAGCACAGGTGCAAACTTTATAGGGACAACTAACATAGGTATAGGGTCAATTATCACAGGCATAGGGTCAGCTAGCATAGGCACAGGGACAGATTGCCACTCTGATGATAGAGAGAGATATAGATAGATAGAGATGCGAGAAGGTAGAGACTCTAGCTGAGAGACTGTAGAGAGTGGCCGAGGGTACCTCAACAACAAATATGCTTCGAGATGTCAGACATTTAGCCTAAGAGGCTAAGTATTATAGGGGACGGTACCATGAGGCAGTTCTTACAGAGCAGCGGGTCAGTTATGCTCAGTCTGCCAGTGCCAGATCAAGACACAATCATCCTTAGACTACCAGAAGGGGTGTGACTAGTTTGCCTTGTAGAGATCTAGGTGCAGGGCCATTGGGTGGTGTAGCAGGAGGTGCAGTGGGGCCAACATTATCTGGGGGGAGCAACACATAGCTCTGATGTTCACCTTTGATGTATTGATATTTGATGATGTATACCCTTGTTCAGTTGAGGAATTGATGATATTCTGCCACATTTTGATGTATCTCTCAACATTTTATGATATCATTGTACACTTGAAATTTATTTTGAGATTATATATGATATGCACAGTGTATATTTATTGCTATGTGTTGTCTACATGCTTGTGTGATGGACACTTATGATAAATGTTTTTAATTTCCACTTTATATGCTATGTGATGTTTACTATGCTTATGCTATGGTTATGCATGGATGCAGTAATGAAATGATGATGCATAGATTATGATTCTATATGGTTTATGGATGATGAGATTTTATACTATATGAGATGGGTGTGATTATGCAAATGATATGTGATGCACTTTATTTTTGTATTTTTCTAATGCAAATATATGATGCTTTTATACTATATGGATGGATGGACATTGTATTCAGGTACCTTCTAAATATATGAATGACATGCAAATGATTATGCAACTACAGGAGAATGACTTGTTTTTTGTTTATGTCAAATGTACTCAATCCATTAATGAGAGAGATAACATCATTCTAAAAATTTTGCCAGCCTTGGAAAATCTAAAATACACATGCAAAAACTAATATGGATGCAATCTCAATTTGGCATGCTTTTATCATCATTGAGCGTTTGAATTGTTGAAATTTAGTACAAACATCGATGGTATAATTAGACCATGATGACCTGAGTACTACTTCCATGATTTTTGATATTTCAAGTTAACACAAGCATCTAGGTATAATTAAATCGAGATGACCTAAGTATTACTTTCGTAAACAGACAAGAGTTAATCGTTTTCCTTTGCAAATTCGAAATGTCCTTAGTGATACTTTGTAGAACACGTCTCACGACAATTTACATAGTAATAATGATCAACTCACATACAATAGACAAAGAAAATATCATACTCCATCCTAGCTTCTCTAGTTTATGACATCCTCAAGTTGCTCTAGAGAAACGGTAACAAAAGTAAAAAAAAACAATTAAACATTCACGCTAAAGCAATAAAACCATGATTCAGAAGAATATCATCCATTTAGATTTGTTTTGATTGATTGATTTTTGCTCACGATTTGGATGGTTTATTTTTTTGTAAAGTTTGATGATTGATGTTCAATGTTGACTTTTGTTGTGACCGTTGTGTGTGCTACATTGTCTTACTACTGTTTGTTTGTTGGTTTAAGGTCAAAGTTTATTTCCCCTAGTGAGTTTAGGATTTTTCCCCCAAGCCAGGGTGAAACACGACCGCAATGCTGGGATATGTACATGAGGTTTTTTGATGGTAGGAAAAATGATGGAAAAAGTGAATGGTCGACATGTATGCTCCAATAGATGGAAAAGCTAATCTATCACAAATAGTACCTGTTGCCAGGTTTTCACTAATTTTTATTTCACTTTTTCAGATTTTATGATTTTTTTGACTTTTTCTATTTTTTGATTTTTTTTTTGTATGTTCACTTTTTCTTTTTGTTGTCACCAAGATGCCTATTTGCCAGGTTTTCATCAGGGTGACCTTTTTTTGGGACATTTTCTCATTTTTTTGTATTTTTTCAAGACTTTTACCACGCACTAGATGAGTTAGGTATAAAACCTCTTGAGATGGATGTTGTTGATAGGTTCCTCGAATAGGTCTCCTTCGAGCATAGACAACTGATAGTCTCTAGATCCATAGACTGATACAATGACAAAAGGACCTAACCAGTTAGATTCAAACTTCCCCTTCTTTTCACGATCTTGTTGATTGCAAGGATTTTCTTTTAAGACCGAGTCACCAACTTGAAATTTTCTTGGTTTTACTCTGTGATTATAACTCCTTGAAATCCATTGTTGATAGGCTTTCAAATGATCCACAACATGTTGATGGTGTTCATCCAACAATTCTAACTCTTGTAGCCTAGATACTCGATAGTCTTCGTCTGAAATGAGTCCCTTCAAAAACACCCGAAGTGATGGTAGCTCAACCTCAATAGGTAAAATGGCTTATGATCCATATATAAGGGCATATGGTGTGGCTCCTATTGGGGTGCAAATGTTGGTTCGATATGCCCACAAAGTAGGGTTTAATTGAACAGGCCAATCACGTCTAACATCGTTGACAATTTTCTTTGAGATTTTCAAAATGGTTTTGTTTGAGGCCTTTGCCTGGCCATTTCCTTAAGGGTAGTACAGTGTGGAAAATCGATGTTGGATATGAAAGTTATCACAAATTTCTTGGACATCCTGGTTCTTGAAGGGTCTACCATTGTTAGTGACAATGGAGCTAGGAATTTCGTACTAACAAATAATGTAATTTAGGATGAAAGAAGCAATTTGTTTTCCAGTGATTGTGGTTAAGGGAATGAATTCAATCCACTTTGTGAAATACTCCATAACTGTGATGATGAATTTATGTCCATTGGAGGATGGCAGATGAATCTTACCTACAAGGTCAAGTCCCCATTAAAAAAAAGGCCATGCTGATGCAAATGGTTGCAGCTCCTACGCTGGTGCATGTATCAGATTTCTGTGGACTTGAATTTTTTTGCACTTCTTGACAAATTGAAAAGATTCCTTCTCCATGTTTGGCCAATAATACCCCAAGCATAGGAGTTTCTTAGCAAGAGTTATTCCACTTGAATGAGTTCCATAGATACCTTCATGAACTTCACATAAGGTCATCTCAAATTCGTTACATTCAAGACATTAAAGGAGAGTACCATCAAGACCTCGTCGATAGAGTGTGTTGGCTATTAGGGTATGCCGAGCTGCTTGAGGAATAAAATTGCATTTTTGGTTTTGGGATAGATCGGGTGGAAGGGTATTGTCTTTTAGGTAGGTATAGATCTTCCCATAAATTGAAGACTTAGCATCATTTAGATGGCATATGACTTGGGATTCAGGATTGTCATACGCGGGATTAAACAATTGTTCTACCATGAACTCATAATGGCTTCATTTTTCTAGTATCTATAGGAGAGAAGCAATTGTTGCCATGTCATCAACAACTTTGTTGTCCACTCTTGGAATTTGTTCAAATTTGATCTTAACAAAGTAATTTTTGAAATCATCTACCATTCTCTTATACGACATCAGCTTGCCATCTTTGTTTGATAATCATCATTCACCTGATTGATGACTAGTTGGGAATCTCCATAAACTTGCAACTCTGTGATTTTCCATTTGACTGCTATCTTGATACCAATGATGAGTGCTTCGTACTCAACCATGTTATTTGTGCAAGGAAACATCAGCCTGCAAGATTTTGGTATAGTATGTCCTTGAGGTGTAACAAACAAATTCTAGCACCCAACCCATGTTGAGTGTAAGACCCATCAAAATATAACATCCATTGTTGTGTTGTCATGGTGAGGACATCTGCATCTGGAAACTCAATGTACATTGGATGGTCATCTTGCAGTGGTGCGTTAGCTAACTAATCTGCTATCACCCAACCCTTGATTTCTCTTTGATCCACATACTAGATGTCAAATTTGCTCAATATCATTACCCACTTGGCTAGTCTTCCTGTTAGAGTTTCCTTGCTAAGTAGATACTTTAGTGGATCAATCTTGGCTATGAGTTTGATAGTATGGGCTAACATGTAGTGTCGAAGTTGTTGAGCAACAAACACTACCACTAAACAAGCTTTTACAATGAACGTGTGGTTGATTTCATAACCATTTAATGTTTTGCTGATGTAATAAATAGCTCTTTCTTTTCCCATAGAGTCTTCCTATGCTAGCAGTGTGCCCAAAGATACTTCAATTGTTGCTATGTAGAGTAATAGTGGTTTTCCCTTAGTTGGTGGTGCCAGTACAGGTGGAGACATAAGATATTGCTTTAGTTGATTAAAAGATGCTTCACATTTTTCATCCCATTTGAAAGAAACATTCTTTTATAGTAAGTGATTAAAAGGATGAGTTTTATCTGCCGATTGTGCGATAAATATTCTGATAGATTGAAACCTTCCCTGTAGAGATCTTAGTTGACTAATGTTCTTGGGAGATGGAATTTCCATGATGGCTTTGACTTTGGTGGGATCCACTTTGATACCTTTTTCTGAGACTATGTACCCTAGGAGTTTTGCTGATGTCACACCAAACACACACTTCTTTGGGTTTAAGCGTACATTGAACTTTTCCAACCGAGTAAATATTTTATCTAGGATTTCTAGATGTCCTTCCTTGGTGAAATTTTTTGCTAACAGATCATCCACATTATCCTCTATGAATTTTTGCATCATGTCATGAAATATGGTTGTCATCGCTCATTGATAGGTGGCTCCAAAATTCTTTAACCCAAAAGGCATGATGTTCCAACAATATTTACCCCATGGACATGGGTGATCCCATAATAGTGGTTTACAACTTTTGGCCAAACTGGACACTGAAATTATTATTTTTAACTAAATCTTCACATTCAGGCACCTATAGTGGCTAAACTATGAGGAATTTGAAGATGGTGCAAACTAGAGTCTCATAAAATTTTGTCTGTAGATTCTAAAAATATTTTTTTCAAAATTTTTGGAATCAAATTTTTCCATCTCCCACGAAAAATTGATTTTTTTCAAAAAACAACATTTTTAAAAAGTGACGCATACCGTATAACACATAACATTTTTTCCATTAAGAATAAAACTCTAATTCTTTCAAATTTAGATTTGTAACTCTGATATCTAGTGCTTCCACTTGGTTAGATATTTTTTTATTGAATATTTTTTCCTTAATCAAGTTTCAAAGTCAAATGAATTACAATTTAGACACAAGCGACCGTATATAGCGTAACTTTTTTGTAAAAATTCAATTTAATTTTTTTTTTTGGATCAAGGACTTCAATATCTAGTGCACTCATATTTTTTTTTTTTTTGATAATCTTCTATTTTCCACATGTGAAGAACAAAGAAATTTATTTTAGATGAAAAACCTATGTTTAATAAAACTTAAAAAACAAATGCAAAACCAAAACATATTAAAATTATATTCATTGGATAGCTTGTTCTAAGGAATACCATAATCATTTCAAATAAATTTTAAATGAATTCATTTGATCCCAAAATCTAAATCAAAAGTGATTTTTTATCAGCATTTTGATAGGTGTAAAGGAGACACATTTATAGGTATGGTTTAAAACTAGCGAGGTTCTATCCAAGGCGGTTTGATCTAAGGTGATTTGATCAAACCCTCTTCAATTGGAATCCTTAAAATGGAACTTTTTAAGGATTAAATAATTATATTTTCTAAAAATATGTGATTTCAGCTAAAATTCGTTCCTCTCAGGAATTGTAAACCACTATTATGACAACACCCACATGTAAAAGCTGTTTTATCTTGATCTTCGGGTGCTATTTTGATCTAATTGTATCCTGAAAATCCATCCATGAGTGATAACATGGTGTGTCCTACTATTAGATCCACAATAATGTCAATGTTGGGCAAAGGAAAGTCATCCTTCAGACAAGCTTTGTTAAGATCTCTGAAATCCATGCATATCCTGATGCTGTTATCTGGCTTAGAAACTGGTACAATGTTTGAGATCCATTCAACATAATTAATAAGTTGGATGAATCCTGTGTCCAATATTTTTTTCAATTCTGCTTTCACCAAAAGGGCGATATGTGGATGCATTTTTCTTAATTTTTTGCTTTACTAGATTCACTCCAGGTAGTAGAGATAAATGGTGCATTATCAGATCTAGATCTATGCCTGGCATGTTAGCATAGGACCAAGCAAAGTTGATTTGTCTCTCTTCAAAGAATTTGGTGAAACTTGGTTTTTCTTCCTCTGTCATGGATGCTGCTAGATGTAGGGTCTTGACTGTTTTAGCTGTACCAATGTTGATGGATTGTGTGGGCTCAACTAGTACTGAAGATCTCTCATGATATTGTTGGGGAAGAGTGTCAAATCTCCCATCCTTCGGTGCCTCAGAGAGGTTTTCACTATTGGATACGCTCTTTATTTTTACTTTTTCATGATCTAATACTACCATTAAATGGTTTTTGCCATTAGATTGGTTTTTGATATTCATTTTGTAGCTAGGAGATTTGACACTCCCCTTGTTAGAAGCTTCATTATGAGATTCATTGGTGGAATTTGTTTTGGGATTGTCGGAACAAAGGAAGTTAACAATGTCATCATCATTCGAAAAGATGGGGATATAAAGAGGTTCAGTTTGGTCCCAGTCAATGAGTTCGGGATGTATTAGAGGCAAAGGATCATCAGATTGGTCAACATCAACAATGGTAAGAGTCTTGATGGAAATGTTTTCAAAGTTTTCGATAGCAATGTCAAGGTCTATGATGTTACTCTCTTCTGAATCATCTATCTTACTCGATGTCTGATCGTCTTCACTAGAATCATTGATATGCAGTGATCCAATTTCAAGTGGTCTATACCCTAAACTTTGTTCCTCCATACACGTGGGTGCATCCCTCTTTATCGCATCAATTTATTTGTCTTCAAAAGATACTTCAGATAGTGAGTCCCATTCATATTCATTTGAATCAGTTCAGAGCTAGCTTGTAATTGGAGGATTCACTCACAAATCTGCTATTTGACTTCTTCTTTTGACTCTTCTTTGTATCCTAGTCCTATTTTATCCTTTAGATTGATTATGATAGGCTATATTGGTTCCATGATTCCTTCTTTCCTTTTGCTGACAAGACCTTTTCCTTCATATCCCATCTTCTCTAGAACTGTAAACCCTTTACCATATGGCTCAATTAGTATGTTGGAAGTTGATGCTTGTGATGCTTCTTCATCTTTGTACAACCAATTTAAAACATCCTTGTCTTTAGATTCATCCACTAAGGTACCTTATTTTACAAACTTACCATCAAAAAGTGTGGTAGGTTGTGAGGATTTTTGTCTTGATGTGGATGGCTATCCATATGATCTAGGAGAAGGAAATAACTGTGAGAGGCACAAGGATTGCTCAAAAGAATATTCAACCATGTGTTTGTCCTTCAACTGGATCTTCTTCTCAATTTTTTTGATAGGGAATTTAGTTGACTTTCATGGTTTGATGGAGTATAATCACCAATGCCTTTTTCTTTTGATTGAACCTTTTCCTCATGCTAATTTGACAAAGAATTTAGTTGAATTTCGTTACTTGATGGAGTAGAATCACTAATACCCTTATCTTTTGACCAAACCTTTTTCTCAACCCATTTTGACAAAGAATTTAGTTGTCTTTCATTATTTGATGAACTAGGAGTGTGAGCTTCTCTGTTATGTGGCACAAAAGTATCTTGGACTGTTTTGAGCATGTTACAGTATTGAGGATTGTTGGAATTAGCTGAAATAGTGATCTCTTGTCCATTGAAAGGAAATTTCAAGCATTGATGATATGTTGATGGAACCACTTGCATTTCATGGATCTAAGGATGTCTCAAGAGTATATTGTATGTCAACTCCTTGTCTAACACTTGGCAGATTATATCTTTTACAAGTTGCCCCACTTGAATTGGTAACACGATTAGTCCTTGGGAGGATCTCTCTTCATCATCATAAGCTTTTATAGCAATCTTTCTTCTGGCATCAATTGTATTTTTTGAATATCCTAGTGCATAGATAAACTTTAAAGTGCAGATATTTAGACCAACTCCTCCATCTATTAGAACACGTTTGACCCGATGTTTATGAATTAAAACCTCAATATGAAGGGAAATGTTGTGTGGATGAGTAAGTGATGCATCATCATGTTCTGAGAATGATAGGAAATGAGGTGCAGTTAAATGTCCCACCATGGCTTGGAATTTTGACAAACTTCCAGATTATTTGGTACTGTGGTGGCCACTAGAGCTTGTTCCAAAATCTCCTTGTGAGCTGGTGAAATTTTGAAAAGTTCTAATATGGATATTTAGGCTAGGATTTTCTGTAATTGGTCGACTATGTTGTATTAAGTTGAAGGGGTAATAGGTGTCTTAGATGTAGCTCCTTTCAATGTCAATTTAGACTGCCCCCTTGTGGTCACATTGAATAGTTGATGGTCTTGTTTTTCTCTGATTTTAATGACATTAATCTGATTATCAGTGGAGACCATGTATCGTTTGATGTCATTGAGTTGATTTTCAGTTGTAACAATGTCATTAGTTTGATTACTAGCTGCAACAATGTCTTGTTTGCCATTGGTTTCAATGTCATTAGTTTGATTATCAACCACAATAATGTCTTGTTTTTCATTGGTTTTAATGTCATTGCTCTTATCTTCAATTGCAGAAATATGAAGAATGGTAGTGTCATAAATGTAATTCACATTTTTTACCTTGCTGTTTGAAGAAGAAGATTCTCCTTTTTGATAGTTTGGTAAAGGATTTTTGAATGCTCCATGATCATTATTCATTTGAGGTCCTTCTATCGATATTTCCTTTCGATCTATCAAGTCTTGTACTAAACGTTTCAGTTGCATACATTCATTTATCTTGTGTCCTTTGTTTCGATGAAACTCATAGTAGTATGCATCAATCCACGAAGATGGTTTAACTCTTGGTTCCCAATCTCATGCCTCTAGTAATATTATAAGTTTGGCTGCAAGAAGCTCTTTCAATGCCGATTCGAGTGACTGTCCCAAAGGTGTGAATCTTCTTCTATTTGACTGTGTTCGATATGGTTGTGGTTTAGATTCAGTATTATTTTTATTGTTGTTTTGATTAGTATTTTGAATGGCATTTTGATTGGTGTTTGTGTTGTTTTTGGAGGCAGTAGCTGTCAAGTTAAATACTGGTTTGGCATTTTATGTATCAGCTACAACATCATTGTTACCAACATTTTTGTTTCTTTGCCATAATTTAGGTTTATCATTGTTGTTATAATGATTGGAAGATTTTGCCAAGTTGTTTCCATCATTATAGATTTTTAACACCCCTCTTTTGACCAAGGCTTCTTCAATTTTGAGTCCATTTTCAATCATCTTTTCAAAGCTAGGTGGACATTGTAATTCGAGTCTATAACTCATCTCATCATTTAGATTATCAATGAAGATTTCCATCTTTTCCTTTTTAGGGATAGCATGAGCATACCTAGCAAACAATCTTCTCCATCTTTGTAAAAATATGAGAAATGATTCACCCTTTTTCTATTTTGTGTCGCAAAGGTCTTTCATGGTTATCTCATGTTGGATGTTGTAGGAATATTGAGTGATAAATTTATTGACTAGCTCTTCAAAGGACCTAATACTTGGTGGAAGTTTTGAGAACCATTCCATGCATTGGCCACCCAAACTTCATGGAAACAATCTCATCAAATAAGTCTCTTCATGTGCAAACTCCAAGCTCATGGTGCAAAATTCTCTTACATGATATATAGGATCAGTTTTGCCAATATATTTATGATATTTTGGAAATTCACAATGTTTGGGAAAAGGTATCATGTTCACTGTTTGGTCAAAAGCGTATGGGAAAATGTTTTGCAATAGATATCTTTTTGTGGTTCCTCTTTGCATGTCTTGGAGTTGTTATTGCAAATTTTTCATTTGATGAGTTAAAACAACCATTGGATCTGTGTTTGGTGGATCAATTTTTGTTCTTTTGGGAGCTCCTTTCAATTGAGTAACTTCAAAGTCATTTGGAAGTTTCACACCTTAATTAGCTAGCATTAAAAAGTATTTTTCTCCATCTTTTTCTAGAAATTTCTCCATGAATTTGTGAAACTTAGGATCTTGTTGATCTTGTTGGATATCTTCCTCAGTTATTTCATCATTTTTAGGTTGGTGGAATATGTGGAAAGGATTTTCTTCTCCTTCAGCCATGGTGTTTTGAGTCTCAATTTCCTTTTCTTTGAGTTTTTGCTTTTGAGATCTTGTTAAAACGTGCATACAAGTGTTAAATTTTTACTAGACTTTGATCTTTATTTTGAGAAGTGCCAAGGATAATAACTAAGTCAAATAGGATGATGGATCATATTGATGGGACTAAGTTAAATTTGACTATACAACATTGTTTCATGATGAAGTATGACAGATCTTGATGATGAAACTTAGCTTAACAATTAGAGATGTGTTTGATGGTTTAGGAACTTTAATGTGTTCGATCTTAGTTTAGTTAAGAGAATTTCACTTGCAAAGGCTAGTTTCTTCAAATTTAAAACACTATTGTGATTGAGGAATAATTCTGCTATGACAAGGATCCCTGAATGTGGTTTTAATTTTTGGACAGATGGTCAATTTCACTCTCTATTTTTGAATTAATTGGATGTGCTAAAATATGGTACAAATGTGCTAAAAGACAATATGAATGTGCTAAAACAAGGCTCGAATGCACTAGACTGCCCCAAAAATTGATGCACTGAAAGATGGATTAAATGCGTTGGAAAATGGTATGTATGCATTGAAAGATGAGCCAAATGAGCTAGAAAAAGCCCTAGATGTGCTAGATTACCCCTAAATGTGATTCAAGTTATTTATCAGCCGTCAACTTAACTCTCTATTCGAGTATCAGGTAAATGCACTAAACAGATTTGCAAATGGATTGGAAGATGAAACAAATGCACCAGAAAAGGACCTAGATGTGCTAGAAAATGTTGTGTATGCGCTAGAAAATTCCCTATATGTACTAGAAAATGTCGTGTATCCGCCAGAATAGGGAATGTATGCGCTAAACTAGAAATGCTCGCTATTTTGGGAATTTTGTCTAGTTTTCTTGTGTTAAATAAGTGGATTTGAATGTTTTCAGGGGATAATCTTCTAAACAATGATTTTTTTCTGGTCTTTTTTTCTTTTGAATCACGTGAATTAAGTGCTTTAAATGGACGATTTCTTGAATAATGATTTCAAACACAACAACAAGTTATAAAATAGTTGTTTGAGCCAATGATCTAAACATTAAGTGTATGTTCAAGAATCTAGTCCAATTCATTTGATTTCCATAGGTATTAAATAGGAGCAAACAGATTAGTCACTTTTCTAAAGTCAAGGGTCATTTATAATATCACAACCCACATCTTAGAACTACGTCAGCTCACACAACTCTATCACCCCCTAGAGGTCACCCATGTTTTTTCCTTTCCTCGATCTTAACCAAAGTCAAATCCTCCACTTTTGGCCAATAATCCCTGTTAGTTATATGGTGATTATCTTGGGGGCAGATTCTTCCCTCCCCTTGCACTGTGAATATTAAAAATGTTCAAAGACTAACTCGGCTGACTTCTACACTTAAAGCTCTTAGTAAGGGTTTCCGTTTGGTGTGGCAAATGATAAACTCCCTCAAGATGCCTCCCAACCTTTAGAACAAAGGCTTTGGGGATGGTTATCTTGCACACTACCGTTGAATGTGAGTTTCCTCAGATTCATGTTTGATGATAGTGGGTTGGAAAACTTGGCTTTAGTTGTTCCCACTTAGGTCTTTCCTATAGGGTGAGTACTTTTTCCCACTACAACATGCCTTCTAAAGGTGCTATTGCAATAAAATAAATGAGTGAGTCTAGCATTTAGGTCACCCAGTGAAGGGGAGAGCATAGGCCTATCACTTTACAAGCACATAGGACATGGTGTTCATTAATCCTTCTAATTAAACTAGGTGCCTAATTTATCCAAACGAAAATAAAACAACTCTATCCCCTGAAAACACCATCAATAGTCTTAGTTATGTCTTTGAAAAGTGTATATAGCACCTGCAATACATAAAATATAGATTAGTTTTTAGAATTTTAAATTTCTTCAAAGAAAACCCCATGTGCTAAAATAGAGACCATATGTGCTAAAAGATCAGTCAGATACGCTAAAAGAATTACTAAATGTGCTAGAAGAACTACTGAATGCGCTAAAATAACTACTAAATGCGCCAAAATAACCCCTAGATGCACTGAAGTATGAGTTGGATGCACTGAAAGAAGCTTCACATGCACCGAAACAAGGCTTGGATGTGCTAAAATTCACCACCTATGTGCTGAAAGAAGCCATGGGTGTGCTACATAGAAATTCACAACCAAATCTATAAACAAACTTTCCATAAAACGTTAGTAAAAATGGGGCTGAGCCCCATAGTGGGTGCCAATTTATGTGTGGTGTTAAAATGTGAATAAGCAAATTAAAGCTAAACAACACACCAATGAAACATTATATTAGAGAATTCAAATAACAATATAATCGAATTGAAACAAACAAACTCTCTAATATCATCCCATTGTTCTCTATCTCCAAGGATTTGTTAAGTCATTATGGCTTTCAGATTGTGTAGGCACTATGACTTTTAGAATGACAACTTGAAGAATGAGATGCTGAAAAATGCAAGAAATCTATTCCTATATGCCTGATTGATAAACTAAATGATGAATATGATAATGATGCTATGATGTTGTATGAAAATGGAGGCTATGCTATGATAATGATGTGATGAAACTACAAAAATTAAGATGCAACTCATAACCAAGCCATGATTATGCTAATGAATTCTAAATGCTCAAATGCTAAATGCTGCAATGCTCTAATGAAAATTTTGCAGAGTAAGATTGCTCAAGATTGGGATCCTTTTGTTGTAGAATGAGGTTGTATTTATAGATTTTCTAAGGCATGAACTAAGGTGGAAATGACCAACGGTCTGGATTTGATTTGGAGAGATGAATGGTCGAAAGTGAAGAGGTTAGAGAGAATCAAGGAGTGTGTTCCCTTCATTAGAACAATTTTCCAAGTGTGAAGGAGAATCAAATGGAGGAGAGAGCCAAGTGTCTCAAAGTTGTTTTGGAATTTGTTGGAGATAAGCCCAAATTGAATATTTGAAATATTTAATTTGTTGAGACACATGATGAGGTGGAAGGTGGGAAAAGTAGTAGACATGTGACTAAATTTAAATTTAGAATTATTCAAATTTAGTAAGAGGAAGTCAATTAAATAAAACAAACTATTTAGATTTATTTATTTAATTAAGATAGGAAGAATATGATTTAAGATAGAAGAATTAAAGAAAGTGAACTATATAAATAAATTTAGAATTTATTTATAAGTAAACGAATTAAAAGGTTTATTAATTAAATTATAACTTGTATTTAATTAATTAATTCTCCAGACCATTTTTAGGCATATACACCTATCATAATCTTTAAAGGGTTGTGTAGTACTATTTTCTTAACAAATATTTATGATTTATGAGTGTGTAATTGATATTACATTGGGTAGAAAAACATGTTTATATTCTTAGTTGCACACAACATGTTTATCTACATAAATATGTCCTTTGGCTTATTTAAGTTTATCCTTTATAATTAACATCTAATAATCTAAAAATCTTGGGGTACTTTTATGTGTATGGTATGGCTTAACTAAGAAGATTAGTGTATTTTCATTTGTATATAGTCCCATTATAATTGACCTCTAAGATCACCCTTTTTGGATTTTTAGATTTAAAAGAGTATAAGAGATAACAAATTTTATCATCAAGTCCACAATTACTTATAATCTAGTCATAAGTATCTCTCATTTTATCTTTGTAGATCTAAAAGAGTAGAAGAGATAACTACTTTTATTATTTGATCGATACTTACAATATAATCATAAGTTCTCTCATTATTAAAGATTTAAAAATTCTTTGATTAAGGCCTTGAGGTCCATCTTGTAAGATTGCTAGCTATGTAGTTTTGATGACCAACATAACATACACTAATGTCAATTTAATCATAAACTTACTTTTTTTAGATGAATTATCATGTTCAACCTTTGGGCAATTTTATTTCCTACAATGGATCTAAATCATTCCAATATTTGGGTTATTTAAAAAATCATTTATAAAAACTAAAACACATGGCCAAAGGGGTAGAGCTCACAAACATATAAAAAATAATGAAAACACTCCAAAAAATTCACCTAATCTAAGGGACTTCTAATGGGAAGAAAAAATATAACTAAATGATAATATTTTTTTGTCTTGAAAGGAATTCACCAAATAAGGCTGTCAATTTTTTTTGACTATATAATTAACAAATCAAGAACAAAATCCTTTCATCATTGATAAGCACATGATAAACTAGAGTTCAAACTAGAGGCAAACTAATAGTTGAAGAGTAAAATACAATGAAAAATCTAGGAAAATATATGAAATTGATAACAAGGTGCAAACAAGATATATAGGATCAAACAATGGCCTCGAATAAGCTATAATGATTTGAGCATGTTGGTATAGAAAAGATCACAACACCTTTCATCCATAATGCAATAAATAAGTTGTTCTCAAGCAATGTTAACTATAAGGAAGCTAAAGTAATGAAACAACATCCTACACTAATCTTGAGAGGGGGATAAAGCAAAAATTTTATGGATTTTTAACAGTTATATGAACTTAAACAGAAATAAACATAAATATCATGTATACCACAACAAAGTGATTTATGTGGGGAAAACCCTTTCGAAAGAAAAACCTCACACTCCAAAAGTCACCCAATATATTATTTAGAAATCACAAAGATTATAATATACTTGCAGAGCAAGCTTCTGATAGGAGTATCACCAACCAAAGATCCAAAGGAAACATGACTGCTATACTAGTATCTTAGAATACATCACAATACATAGCCGTAATATAATGCCCTCATAAAATAGGGTTGCCTTCTAGGGCAAATCAATCTAATAAAATATCGGTCGTGAAGTCTAAGACCTAATGATGAACGATCCAAATTTACAATAATAAAATATAAATAAAATTTTCCTTTTGAGGGCATTGCCCCCAAGCCCCCATCAAGGTGTGTGGCCCTCAAACCCCTTACGGAGGGGGGGGACCCCTTTGCATCCCCCATTCCTGACTTATCAATAATAACTTATGTAATTGCAAGGCTGAGACACATTTTCCCAACATTAGCAAACAACTTTAGGGGCTTATTTTTCTAGGATCTAAGTGTTAGAGTTCCTTAAACATAACCAAGTCCCATTTTTATTGTTTTCATAATTTGTACAAGATGATTTTAAGTGTACAAAATACACAATGTATGATGAACTAAATATTATTTATTTTATAAAGTTTTTTTTATTCTTATGTTCTTGAAATACACTAGAATTATTGTCTTTGGAGATATTTTCAATGACATTAGCCAATGAATATTAAATGGCCTACAAGTTGTCTTTAAATATGTAATCCTCAATGTTACTTCAAAATATTTTTTGTAGAAGTTGATGGATAATTGTTTAATTTTAGATCATAATTGACTTGTAGAAAATAAGATTTAAGTTTTGAAAATGTTGGACAAAAGTATAGTCATAATTTTGACAAGGGTAGGAAAACATGTAAAATTTGGGTCATAATGATTAATAAGATTAATCAATAGGATTATAGTTGGATTTACTATGCTTGTGTGCTAGAATCTATCATATTGAACATCTAAAATAACACATTTGTAGATAAAATTAAATTAAAGACATTAAAAAAAAACAAAGTTTATACTTTTCTCCTCCATGTATATGTTCTTTTATTATTTTATATTACTAATATATTTTCTTTTAACAAGTAAATGATAAATTCTTTTTCTATAATAATTTATTTATTGATTTTTAAAAAAAATTAACCTTTGAATATAAACCATCCATCTATCCAACCTATATATTTGACTAATATATGATACAAAATAATTTTCTAATAATAATTTATAAAAAAACTTAATTTAAATTTGTTTCTTTTTCTTTATAAATTTTTTCACATTTCAACATAAACCACATGTCCATATTTTAAAAAAATAAAAAATATGACAATGACATCCCAAAATCTAATTAAGATAATTTGTTAGCAATGAACATCAAAATGTCGAAAACATAGCTATTGAATGACCTAAATTTCTACAACGTGTTTGTAGTCACTTTTCTGGCTTCGTGCTCAACCTTGAGGAAACTGGATGAAATTGAGCGGCCAAAAGTGCCCCTCTCGCTGTAAACCGTAGCATCTATCTTTGTTGCGTCTTTTTCATTTCTGATCTTCTGAGAAAGCAATTCGACGACCCGGCTCATCAAGGGTCTCAAATCCGGCTCTTGTTGAAGACAGAGCAATGCTGCTCTCACCACACTTTCTACCTCTTCCATGTCAATAATTCCATTCAACTTGGCATCCACAACTTCCTCTGAAAGCTTTCCCTCCTCCATCTTCTTAGATACCCATTGCACCAGATTCCCTGATTGATTCGATGCATTTGTGCCAATTACAATCTCCAAGAGTACAACCCCAAAGCTATAAACATCCGCCTTTGCCGTGATGGGAAGGTTAATCACCCATTCAGGAGCCACGTATCCCCGAGTTCCACGAACTTTGGAGAAGGAGAATGCTCTGTCTCTATCCACCAGCTTTGCTAATCCAAAGTCAGATACCTTGGGACTAAAATTCTTGTCTAAAAGTATATTCTGAGGTGTCACATCACAGTGCAGAATCCATTCCAAGCATTCTTCATGAAGGTAAGCCAGTCCCTTTGCCGTGCCCACTGCAATCGCAAACCTTTCCTTCCAACCCAAACATTCACTTTCTGTAAACAGATACTTGTCCAGCGATCCATTCTCAACATACTCATAAACAAGCAATCTGTGACGCCCCTCTGCACAGAAACCAAACATGCGGACCAAATTCATGTGATGAACTCTGCCAATCATGCTTACCTCCGCTCAGAATTGCTCCTCGCTCTGAGATACTCCTTCCAGTTGTTTCACTGCCACGACCTTCTCATCAGCCAAAACCCCTTTGTAGACGCTTCCAAACCCTCCCTCTCCCAGCTTTATCGTGAAGTTATCCGTCGCCTTTTTCAGCTCTGCAAAGCTAAACTTGAATCCCATCGGAATGGCGGAGTACCCTTTGACGATCAAAATCAAAGCTGTTGTTATGCTCTCTCGAACATGTACAACCAACCCAATGTGATGCAAAAATTTCTACCACAATGTAACAAGAACCCTAGCGTAGATACTTTTGTAACATTCCTCTTCTTAGATGACTTGTATGAAGGAATAAGGAGGCGATAGGAAAACAAAACAGAAACAAAACAAAATAGAGCAGAGCAGAGAATAGGAATGGAGTGCAGAAATTTTAAACACAGAAATGAGCCAAACAGAAGCTCATATTTCATATATTTTTCAATGCTTACAATATTTTCACCAAAAAGAAGATTACAGAGCTGCTGCTCTTTCTATTTATACTCAGAAAATAAAACAGATAAATTCCCCTATTTCTGGCTATTGCTACAGCACTGGCTGCTTCTGGTAACTACTGCTCCAGAAAAATGTATTTGCTGCTCTATTCTGCACTTATGTTATTTTTCATTCCACTCAACTAACTTAAAAAAGTTGACTCCAAACAACTAATAACCAAAAACTATGACATATTTTGGATGCTACGAATGAGCCCAACAAAGGAGGGAAAAGTAAAAGCATTTAATTGCATTTAATATTGCCAGCTACGAAATCTTGTCTAAAAAGATATACATTTGAATCTTAAATCAAAATCTTTCCTACACTTGGAATTTGCAAAATATAGTTTAAATGCATTTAGCTAGAGAATAAAATCTCACACATGTGAGAGGATTTGCAAAATTTGTGTTGGGACCCAAAAATTGAAATTTTATGGTGGTGGGAGTTAATGGTGGTAGTTTGGATTATTTCCAACACTCCCCCTTAATCACAATTGATGCCTTCTATGATGCCCAAGCTGTCTCTTTGATGAACGAAACTGTCCTTTGCCAATGGCTTTGTGAAAATATCAGCATACTATTTTTTAGACCTAGAATGCTCCAAAACAATTTCACCATCATTGATTAGTTTCCCTTATGAAGTGATACCTTGTATCAATATGTTTGCTCCTTTTATGAAAGACTGCATTCTTGGATAGTGCAATTGCTGAATTGTTGTCACAATAGATTGTAGTTGCCCCTTCTTGTTCATGCCTCAAATCTTTTAAAATTCTTCTCATCCATATGGCTTGACATGCTACCTCTGTTGCTGCTACATACTCAAATTCAGTTGTAGATAGAGAAACAATTAGTTGAACATCTTGGAAGCCCATGAAATGACTCTCAAACCCAAATGAAATGCATAGCCTAATGTGCTTTTTCTATTATCTAAACTTCCTGCCCAATCGTTGTCTGTGTATCCAAACAACTTGAAGTCATTTGCTGCACCATACAAGATTCCATATCCTTTGGTTCCATTAACATATCTCAATATTCCTTTTGATGCCAACCAATGTGTCTCCTTTGGGGTCTCCATAAACTTTGAAATTAAACTCATTGCATACATTATATTAGGTCTTGTTGTAGTCAAAAACATTAGACTTCCTACCATGCTTTTGTATAGTGTCAGATTGACATTGTTGTTGCAATCATCTTTACTTAATTTCAGACCTATGGCTATTGGTGTTGGAGCAGACTTGCTATTTTGCATCTTAAACCTCTTCAATATTTGATCTACATACTTTGATTGACAAATAGAAAATACCATTTTTCTTTTGCTGCACTTCTATGCCTAGGAAGTATCTTAACAACCCTAAATCAGTCATTTCAAATTTGCTTTTCATAGTTTCTTTGAAATCAGCAATGAGGATATCATCATTCCCTATGAATATTAAGTCATCTACATACAACACAACAATTAATATCTTACCATCACTTTCCTTGATGTAGAGAGTAGACTCACCATCACTTTTGCTAAATTCATTGCTCAAGAAATGTGTCAATTCTATTGTACCATGCTCACGGTGCTTGCTTCAACCCATAAAGTGCCTTTTTTAGCCTATACACTTTGTCTTCTTATCCTTGAACCTCATATCTAGGAGGTTGCTCTATATAAACTTCCTCTTTTAACACTTCATTTAAAAATGTTGACTTTACGTCCATTTGATATACCTTCCATTGGTGTTGAGCTGCTATTGCTAAGACTGCCCTTACTGTTTCCATTCTTGCAACGAGAGCATATGTTTCATCATAATCTCTACCTGGTTGTTGTTTGTATCCCTTGACAACCAATCTTGCTTTATGCCTTTCAATTCTTCCTTCTACATTGCATTTTGTCTTATACACCCACTTTACTCCTATAACTTCTTTTTCTTTTGGAATACTCACTAACTCCCATGTTTCATTATTTTCTATAGCATCTATTTCTTCATCCATTGCATTTATCCATTTTTCATCTTTAATTGCATCTTCAAAATGAATTGGATCATCAACATGCGAATATAATGCATAAAGAGAATTCAGACCTGTGTTGTTCTCACTTTCATTTTGCTCATAAATGTCTCTTAAACTTCTAATTTTTTGTCTTCTCATGCTTACCAAGGTTGGATTTGACATATCACTTGAATTTGAACTTGTAGAACGTGGACTTGATGGGCCAGCACTATGAGTTTCTATTGCTGCTAGTGTTTGTTGTCCACTTGAAGGTGTGTTTGCTTGAATTTGTGAGGTCGTCTTTGTGCTTGTTGAAGGTGTTACTTGAGGACCACTTTGCTGTGCTTGAATGGGAGTAGGAGGAGTAACATTTGAAGAGATACCTGCTGGTATTAATTCTTCTCCATCTTCTTGTTGTATCCTTGCTGTTACATTCACTGTTTTCTCTAGATGCTGCCATCCCATGCTTCCTCTTCAATAAATTGCACATCTTTGCTGATTATTACCTTTTTGGTTATTGGATTGTATAGTATATATGCCTCTAATTCTTTAGTATATCCCACAAATATGCATCTTTCTCCTTTGTTGTCCAATTTCTTTCTCAATTCATCTGGGACATGTGCATATGCCACACATCCAAATACTCTCATGTGAGAAACATTATGTTTCCTTCCACTCCATGCTTCTTCTGGAATCATATTCTTTAGACTCTTGGTTGGACATCTATTCACTATATGACTACACATGAAACAGCTCCAACCCAATACTCGTTTGATAAATGTTTTTCCTTTACCATGCTCCTTGCCATTTCCATAATTGTTCTATTTTTCTTTCAGCTACACCATTTTGTTGAGGTGTGTACCTTGTAGTGAATTGTTTGTGAATACCATTAGCTTTACAAAATCTTAGGAATTCATTTGAGATATACTCACCTCCTCTATTTGTTCTCAATGCTTTGATATAGTGCCTACTTTTCTTTTCCACAAGAGCCTTGAATTGGAAAAAGTAATCAAATGCTTCATCCTTATGCTTTAAAAAGTAAACCCATGTTTTACTTGTGTAATCATCAATGAATATCATAAAATAATATCTTCCTCCAATTGACGTTGTTTGTATAGAACCACACAAATCTGAGTGGAAAATCTCCAATGGTGTTGCTGCCCTCATTGACTTTCCTATTGGAAATGATTCTCTATGTTATTTGCCCAGAATACATCCTTCACACAACCTTGTTGGTTTCTCTATGAGTGGCAATCCCCTTACCATGTTTTTTCTATGCAACAAGTTTAAACCTCCAAAGTTTAGGTGTCCAAATCTTAAATTCCATAACCAATTTTCATCCTTAACTTCAGCTTGAAATATTGTTTGGGTGACTGCTACACCTTTCTCTTTGTCTACAATTTGTTGCGTTTTAGCAAATTATGCCTTCAAATCTGGCTATATCCTAATGGGGAACATTCTATTGTTTGTCAGTTGGACTTTTGCAATAAGCTGATTGTTGGGGTATTTATCTAAGATTGTGCATTCGCCATTTTTGAAAAATACTCTATATCCCTTTTGAACAAGATGTCCAGTACTCATCAAATTATGTTTTAACCTAGGGACATAATAGACATCAGAAATAAACTTTTTCTCCCCCTTTTTAGTTAGAATTTCAATTTTTCCTTTTCCCATAACTGAAACTTTGTTATCATTTCCTAATGTGACATCAAATTTTACATTTTCATCTAAACTAGAAAACAGTTTTGCATTCCTTGTCATATGATTGTTGCATCCAGAATCTAAAAACCATACATCTTTTTGATGTTCTTGTGCAACATTAAAGGCTAAAAACATACTGCCTTGATTTTCATTTTCTTTTGTAAAATTTGCATTTTGCTGCCTAGAATCATATTGCTTCTTCCTACATTCACTTAAATAATGCCCATATTTTTTGCAATAATAACATTGGACTTGTGCTTTATCATACCTTTGTCCTTGGGCCTAATTTTGATTGAAACTTTGGTTGCTACCTCTTCCACTTGAGTTTGATGAGCTGCTTCTTCCACCTGTGTTTGATGGGCTACTTCTTCCACCTCTATACAAATTTCTTCCTCTTCCTCTTGAGTTTGATCTTCCTTTGCCTCTACCGTGACTAATTGTAGCTTGTGTCTTGAAAGCATGCTCTAAAGATGAATTTGTTGTTCTACTCAACCTATGCTCATGTGAAATGAGTGATGCATGTAATTCATCAATAGAAAATTGAGAGAGGTCCTTTGTCTCTTCTATGATAATAGTAATTGGATCAAACCTTGTAGGTAAACTTCTCAAGATTTTCTCAACCACTTTTTCTTTCTTCAAGTGTCTCACCATGAGCCCTGATTTGATTAACTAGTCCAATGATTTGTGTAAAAAATGAGTCTATTGATTCAGTCTCCTTCATGCGTATTGTCTCAAAGTCTCTTCTCAACATTTGCAGTTTTGTTGTGTTCACCTTGTCCATTACCTAGTATGCTGTTTGCAGAATATCCCAGGCTTGTTTAGATTTTGTTGTTGCTGAAATCCTTGGAAAGATGCTCTCATGCATTGTTTGGAAAATATAAAAGAGAGCTTTAGAATCTTTCTTCTTGTTGTCTCTTAACAAATCGTTTTCTGCTTGTGTAAGTGCACTGTATGCTGCTGCATCTGCTAGTTCTGGGTAACCATTTTCAACAAGCTCCCAAATGTCCTGAGAGCAGAATAATGCCTTCATTGTGATAGACCAATATTCATAATTCTTTCCATTGAACTGAGGAATTTGTGAGTTTGTCAAACTTGTGCTTGGCGCTGCCATTGATGACTATAAACTCTTTATGCTGAGAAAACTTTAAATTCTTGAGAATCCTTCTTGAAAAATCTTCAACTCTAATAACCTTTAGCTCTAATACCACGTGAAGGAAGAGGCAAAGGATAGGAAAACAAAAAAGAAACAGAACAAAATAGAACAAAGCAAAGAATAGGAATGGAGTGCAAAAATTTTAAACACAAAAATGAGCCAAATAGAAGCTCATATTTCATATATTTTTCAATGCTTACAATATTTTCACCAAAAAGCAAATTTCAGAGCTGCTGCTCTTTTTGTTTATACTCAGAAAATAAAACAGATAAATTCCCCTGTTTCTGGCTGTTGTTACAACACTAGCTGCCTCTGGTAACTGCTGCTCCAGAAAAATGTATTTGCTGCTTTGCTCTGCACTTATGTTATTTTTCATTCCACTCAACTAAATTAAAAAAAAATGACTCCATACAACTAATAACCAAAAACTATGACATATTCCGGAAGCTACGAATGAGCCCAACAAAGGAGGGAAAAGTAAAAGCATTTAATATTGTCAGCTGCAAAATCTTGTTTAAAAAGATATACATTTGAATCTTAAATCAAAATCTGTCCTACACTTGGAATTTGCAAAATATAGTTTAAATGCATTTAGCTGGAGAATGAAATCTCACACATGTGAGAGGATTTGCAAAATTTGTGCTGAGACCAAAATTGAAATTCTACGGTGGTGGGAGTTAATGCTGGCAGTTGGGATTATTTTCAACATTGTAGTTCTGTGAAACCAGTGTCACTGAACTGCTGCAGTTGGGTGGAAACTCGCTACTACTTGTGGAATTTAGAAGCGAGATGTCATTGATGGAGACCTTAATATACATGTCGTTTGGTACGGCTGTAGATCGATATCCATTCAGAAGTTGGCTTTTTGGGAAGCATCTTCCACGGCCATCCAAAATGTAGCTGAACCCTGAACATTGACTATCATTCATGCACGACCTCTTACAGTCTTCAAAAGTGACCCCTGTGCCGGATTCTTTGAGATCGTTGCCATAGAAATCTGTATTAGAGAGATAAACAAGCTGTGCAGCACTGGATCCCAGATCCGAAAGTTCCACATTTCGCTAGCAGCCCTTGAATCTGTGGGCGGGATCCTTCAAGTGGAAACCTGGGGGACAAGTACAAGTCGCCTCAGGGTTGTAAACACACAATCCGTTGGTTCCGCAGAGGCCATGAACGGAGCATTCATTGGGGACTGCTATCCAAGAGGTTCTCCAGATTCCTCTGTCCTCCTCCAAGCTATATTATGTCAGATTTCCATCGGAATCCAAGGTCAGTCTTCTTTTAAGGTTTAGGCCATAATCCCAGGCGGTGAAAGAAAACTTATCGCTGGACGTGAAGCCACCAAACGAGTCCAAAACTGCAAAACGGCTGACGTTGTATGGCCTTCTTCCGTTGGCAAATATGGGCAGTAAAGGAGCAGGCTAGTAGTTGGAGGCTCCATACGAGGCCTGGAACCTTAACCGGAGGATGTTGTCGTAGTCAAAATAGAGACGATAGGATCCTGAAGTGATGGAACCTGTGCGCAAGCTGGATACTAACTGAACGTTCCCTGTGAGTGGCTGATGAGGAAGAAGAGTGTCTGTTGGGTACTCAAAACTTTCCCAAATGCTCTGACCAGAAGTATTCCGCAGAACAAGATTTCCTGTTTCGAGGAGAAGAAGCTCTTTTACATCCAAGTTGTTGGTGGCCGTGTGGGTTTCCCAGACAGTGGTTCCATTTGCATCAGACAGAAGCAGGTTTCCGTCAGTTTGCAGATGAAGACGGGAATCCCTTCTGTTCACCGGCTGGTCTCGGTTTGCGGCCCAAACAAGTGTTAGATTCAGCGTATGAGTGTACCATACGGCGAATGCATATGCATTGATGCCCACTTCATAAAATCCGGCAGAGAATGTCCGATTGGGAGAGATCAAACAATATGTGTTTTGTTGAGGAGTAAGAGAATCTCCGAGGCTTAGCTTATCTAGTTTACTTCTCTCCACCTTGTCATCTGCAGAAACTTGAGCAGCGCAGAGAAAGAGGCATCCCACACTACATTAAGGGGGATTTTAAGACATTAATTTAAGACAATATATTTTTAGTTTTCTAATTGTCTTAAATTAAGACAATAAAAAATCTTTTTCTAAAATAATTTTTTTATTCTCCTTCCCTACATTTTCCTTTCCTATGCCATTTTTCTTTTCCCTCCTAAAATGCATTTTCCTTTTTGTTAGAGGTTGTGTTGTGGGCAGTGAACGCAGTGTTTACCAAGCTTGGGAAGGCCACTTAGCGTATGCTGCAACATTTATCGTGGCAGCGTAAACAAAGCAAGACCATAGAAAAGACAAAACAGATTATTGGGTTTGTCTTCCTGTCACCTTCTCTTCCTTTATTTTTTTAAGTTTGTTCTCTTCTTTCTGATTCTGTCACCTTCTCTAATTCTTTTGAGGATGAATCACAATATTTTTTATCCATAATAATAGCCTCTTTAACATTCAAATCCTTGGTTATTTCCTGCATCCCTTTATTTAGTCTGGCCTGTCTGTCCATTAATTTGTGCAGATGGTCCAGGTAACAGTTGGGGAACACCTCAGGTTGGGTTCCAAATATCCCTTTGAAGAATGAATGCTTTGGCTGTCATGGGCTACATGGACACAAAATTGAGTGATTGTGCCACATCAAACATGTTTCACCTATCAATAGATTGACCAAGGTCCAAAAGCAATGGACTCATCATCTCACAGATGCCAACATTTGATTCACCATCCATAACCTTTACCTACACATATGTAGGATCCATATTCACAACTGAGGATTTGTAATTTCCTGCTCTATATAATCTACACAATTCTCTATTACTTTATTAGTGTTGTCCCTATCACCTTTGATGTTCTTTTGTACCATTTTCTTTTCCTTCTCCTTGACTCTCTGTTTCCCTTTACTCTTCTCATCGTTTGATGCCTTCATAATGTTTAGTGCAACAATTCCCTCTGTTTGAGCAAATGGTAGTGTGTGGTGCTAGAGAAAGTCGTTGAACATAATAACTTTGTGGACTATTATACCCAACATTATCAGCCATCTTTAACAGTGGCTTGTCCTTTTTACTTACCTCCAAATAGTTTATATAAGCTAGATCTATCATTGCTAAAAGAGGATGTTGAACCTCTTTAGTTGTCATAAGTCCCACCCAATAATATAATGTGAGGATAAGTCTTATGCATGATCTAAAGTCTGTAAGACTTTCATACTTAATGGAGACCACCTGAATCATGGCATGTGAGTATAACCCCTTGTGTTCTTATGATATTGCATTGTGCCATCTCACTTAATTTAGCCTGGCCATATAACCCGAGTGTTGTTTGCTTATATATAAAACAAATCCAGTACTAATTGTTAGAGATTAGAATAGTTAGTGAATGGATCAGTTTCAAAGGGGTGAATGCATATAAAATCAGTTTCATAGCTCATGAGTCATTACCTTATTGCACTCAAGAACTTCCTATATAAAATGCACATCTATACATACCCTAATTGCTAATTTTAAGGAACCTAAATGCTTTCTGCATATTTTTAAAACAAGTCCAGGTACTTTGTTAGAATAGTTAGTGAATGGATCACTTTCCAAAGAGTTTTTATATATATAATTAGTGTAACATACGTCATTTTTTGTTGCACTAAAGAACTTCTTCTCTAAACTCTTACCTTTTAATTAGATATATCTCTGCTCCAAGTGGTCTTGGCAACTTTTATTATCACTAAGACAAGGAAAGATTTGCATGATCTTTCTAAAATGGAATTTTTTTTTTGAGACACCTTTTATTAGCAGAGTCATGAAATTTGGGTTTTTATGTATGATATTATGTTGATGGAGCCCAGATTTTTATGGTTATGGTATTATTTTCAGGCAGTTTGTGGATATACCTAGAATTGGGATCGAATAGTTGTTTGTTGCCTTCCCTAATATGATTGGGAATATGAAACAACATAATGATGCGCAGACAGAAAATGTCTCCAAAATGGCTTTTTCATTTTTGTACCCCTATCTAAACTTCCCCTATTCATCATTTTGTGTGTAGTTGTTTACCTCATTTTACACTGTTTTGGGAGTTCCACTCATTGTTTGGGTTATTTTTGCATTCTAGTTTTGTTTGGGAGAGCCAAAATGTCGTAAATTTAGAAATTGGAAAAAAATGGAAGAAACATGGTAAAATTTAAGTGTTATGGTGTTCAGAATGGTGAAAATGGCAATCTGGCTCTTCAAACTGCCTATTCTACCAGTGTACAAGTGGAAAAATGTCTTCTAGGCATGCTTTCAACACATTTTTTAAAATAATAAAGATAAATGGAAGGGAATTCTATGTTACATCAAATTTTTGGGATAGGGACTGGAGGGGATGGGGGATGAAGTTTTGGGATAGATTTTTTTGGAGGCAATTTTAGGTGATGGTAGGGGACACCTGTTTAATAGGGATTTTTTTTTTAAATATAAAGAAAATTAGAAATATGAATATTATAACATTGATAAGGCATTCGTCATATACATTATAAATATTTAATACAAAATATATGAGTCAATAAATAAATTAACAAAATATATTTACTTTCATTGTCAATGTGCATATATATTATATAAAATTTAAAAAATACAACAAAATGTCCAAATACAACAAGTTTCTACTAGAAAATGACAAAAACATAGAAAAAATATTATGTTGCCCTTAATCACTTTCACTTAGTGGAGAAGAGAGTCAATTTCTTATCTCATACATGGAACTTTTTTGGGTTTGTGGCTGCAAAATTTCTTATATACTATCAAGTAATTTATTTGCACACATACATGTAAACATACTTATAAACATTTTTATATCATTGCTAAAACTCTTTTGGATAATCGGTGTGGAAGTTTTAAGGTCAGTAAATGAGATTTGAATTTAGAAAGACTAAGCATGCACAGGGGTTGTGTCTGTTGGTGTAGTTAATGGCATTATATTTCAAGATCATTTCTACCTTGTTAGATTTATGGGGATCCTAGACTACATGCACCATTTTCGCTATTCGAGACATCATTGGATGTCATATTTAAAATAGGTCAAACCAAAATCTAGTGGAGCCTGATTCAGGTGGTTTGCTTTCTTAACTAGGATATCTAGCAAGATTGGTAGGTAGTTTTCTTTTATGATAGATAGAATATTCTAGCTCATTCACTCCTAATTTAGCCCACATTTTGTTTCCTTAGGTTATAATGAGGCGGTCCATACCTTTTCCAAATTTTTATCTTTTAAATTTGTAGCCTTTGTACGCACATGTATGCCTAGCTGTTTAACGATCATAGTAGTTGTTTGTACAATGGTGGAACTATGGATAAAATAGTGTGAAAAAAACATATCTTGTTGTTTAAAGTTTAAACATAAAAACCATCGGAACATTTGGTGAAGAGCACTGCTATTTTTAATTTTCTGACTATTTTTAAGTGGGGATGGCCAGCCATCCTCAAATTTTTGCAGTGTTTTTTGTTTGTTTATGAGAAAATTTGAGATTTAGGGCACAGAGGGGGGAAATTTCATAGGCATCCCCCTGGTATGGGTATGCCTACAAAAAGGCAAGGAATAGGGGAGAGGATTTAGTAGTTGAGCATGTTTCAATACTTGTGATAGTAGTTATTTATATAATGCCCAATAGTTGCGATAGTAGTTGTTTATATAATGCCCAATAGTTGTGACTTGACTACCCAAAATTAAACAAAATGTATGTCATTTTTTTTGTGAACATGATTTTTTGTTCTCTTCAATTTATTTGTAAATTGAAGAATGTGTATTTGAAAGTTTGGACAATCCAAAAATTCTTCGAGTTGAGTGTTTAATGTCAGTTTCTGCTTAAGCTTGATGCAAAGACCCAAAAATACTGCCTTGCATGTTTGTCTTTCTGCATTTGCTATTATTCCAATCCCCCAAATTGAAACTTGTAAATAGTGTAAGTTTGTACATAACTTTATTTGTTTTTTATAAAGGAGCTTCCCCTTTCAATGCAGAGGGAAGTCGCGTCCTTCGTGGGGATTTCCCAACACCGTCAACTGAAATTGTCACTGACTATTGGAGGAGTCACATATCAATTCCTCAGACATAAAGAGGTGAGATTTTTAGATTCTTAACACATTGTTCTATGAATATGTGATTTAGAGAGATGATCATCTATATGGTTCATTTTTTTTTCTTTATTTTAGTTTTGAACTTGTCTCTCTGTTTTGGGTATTCCTGTGGGTTGTTATTTTTACAAATGTACTTTTGCAACATTACCCTGTTTTGGTTATCTATGAATTTTTTTTATGTTGAGATCCCATTTATTAGATCAAGCAACGATTGAGTGATCCCTTAATTTCTTGGTTATGGTATTTTTGATTTTTTGTGATATACAACAATGATTTGAAGGGAGTTTGTGGATATGCCTAGAATTAGGATTAAGGTTTGTTAGCGTGCTTGTGCTTTACTTAAGTTGGGTAGAAATAGGAAACAATAGAATTATGTGTAGCCATAAATTTTCCCCAGAAAATGTTTGCCATATATGTTGCTCATCACCAAGAGAGTAATATACTTGAGGATCTGGATGCATTGTGTATGCTCTTGAAATTGGTATCATCATTTCTTTTATGAAAACATTATGAGAGATAATCCCATTTATGGTTCATTACGTTTTTTCTCTGTTAGGTTGGTTCTCTGTTTTGGGTGTTCTTTTGGATAGTTATTCCTTATGATGTCTCTTAGTATTCTTGACCTACTTTGGTCATAACTGGACAAATCTCAGTTTTGATTTCAATTTCTCTTTTCTGAACTAAACATATTATGATACCATATGACAAATACTAGGCTTGGGAAGCAATGCCCATATGTTAGCCCCTATGTTGTGATGTTCGATCATGATGCTCTAATATTTAATTAGTTAAATATTTTAATGGTTTCTCAAGTGGCTAAATTGTAAAGGACCTTTTAATAAATTATTGCAAGGGGCATTTTATAACATGTGTATGGGCTAATGAAAAGTCATTTGTGGCATGCATTGGATGGGTTGTTGAATAGTCACAATTAATCCAAAATATAAACACAGCTTAATTAACCCAAAATACAATATCATCACTCTACATAAGCAAATCATGGCTTCCAAATTAGACAACTGTCATAAGGAGCCATTACTGGTGTCATGTGTATGATGCGAGAGGAACTTAAATCAAAATTAATTTATGAAACTTGGCGTGGGTTTTATCAAAGTATCAGGCCAACTCAGATGGGCATGTCCCTTAATATAGGTACTGCTTTTCCACATCCAAGTTTAAGCTACATACAATTAGCATGTATTAACCATAGCTCTGTTTTTCAATTGCATTTAAGCTATTGGATTATGCTTGTAACAGTCTCAAAATATTTTTTAATGCTTTTGGATGGCAATTTAATATTCATATGCATTTCTTACCATTTTGCAGATATGTCTTCAACTGCTTTAATTGAGCCACTCTCTGTGATTGATTTTGTTGCAAAAAATTTAAATAAGGACATGGTAACAAGGCCATTGTCTTACATTGATCGCATAAAGGTATTCTTCTTGTCCTTGAACCTGTTCATTAGTTCTGATGATTTTTTTTTTCGCATAATGGAGTATTCATATTTTCCAGGGTTCATATGTTGGATGCAATAACTTATAAATATCAAACTATAATAATAGTGACATTAATCACTATTTAGAGCTTTCTCAAAGAGCCCACATTAATCACTGTTCATTAGAGATTTCTCTTGGTGTCATGTTTTCTGGTAGTTATGGTGGCAATGCAGAAAATTCTTGTACATTTGTATACAGGAAGGGATGATTTACATTTCCATGTATTTGGAAGAAATCCATCCATACTTTGTACAAGAGCACTTTTTTATGTTTCCATTATGACTAAAACTTCTTAACTCACTCAACATACATGGAAAACATACTGTCATGCTGCCATCAAGGATCCTATTAGAAAGGAGGATTTCCATAGCTTTGACTGCCATGGTAGCAACAAGTAATTCCATAGAATAATTGAATGATGGTTTTTGTGAGGACCTTTTGGGGAAATGAATTGAGGGCATTCTGGAAAACTCTATAAATCAACTAGGGTAATTATATCATCACTTATTCTAGATGCATATCCCATCACCAGTCCCCACATGCATCAAATCTCCACTCCACAGGTTACAATTCAATATTTATGAAATTATGTGGAATGCCCGGATATATTTCAACATCAGGTTTGATGGAATAAGTGGCCATTTCCTGGCAGCATGTAAGTCATTGAGAGACTAGTGACATTCATTTTATTGTTAATCCTGAATAGATGAGGGTTATGCTTGACTATTTAAAGAGGAGTAAACCGGGAATGGAAGTTTGAATAACATGGGAATCTCAGGAAGGGATATAGATATCCTACACACTACTGTCCTCAAGTTAGAGGATATGTATTCCATTTAATATATATAGGAAAGTTTTGTGTTCTTTATTTTAGAAAAAAGAGCTATTTGTCGAGTGTGAGATGTCTTTAATCTATTCTAGAATGAATGGTTGACCATTAGCATGAAATTTTGCATCAACTAGCTCCAAATTTGCATGTGGGTACAAAGTCTTCTTGTTATGGATTCTGATTTTTTTTAATTCTACTACAATTAGCTGATGTTGTCTTTGTGTTTTATTGAGAATTTTGATCCTAGGTTTCCTTTTGAGCTCCTATGGTAATCTCTCCTTGTCTAAATTTATATTTTTTATATGGACTATTTAGTTTCACTTTGACACCTCTGTTAGTGTAATCTTCTAAGAAATGAAGTGTTCATGATTTGCTCGCCTATGTACTATGGAATATCAAATTGGAGTACATAAAATTAGGCATTTAACTAATATAGTATGGATTCCCAAGAAAATAGAGCAACTATAATGTCTAGTAACAAGACAAGCATATAATGCAAGTCCTCACAGAGAAAAAATCTATTCACAAAAAAATTGTGATTAATAACCATCTTGAACCTAATATACTGCACTATGATAGTGCCTCACATTATGAAATTAAGTCTAAGTATTATGGTATATATTGTATAAGATGCTCCCCATTGTGCATTTAAAATACCTCCATAGTTTTAGGCAATTTACCACAATTCCAAGTAGATTTTTTAGGTTTCTAGTAGACTGGTTTTTTATTTCATTTATGAAGGACTTTCATGATGTCATTATTCTTTGCACAACTTTAATGACATTATATAACTTCTGAATTATGGCATCTGTTTCATTGGTTTGGGTTGTGTTAATTGCCATTGTAATCAATTTCAATATTTATATCTATTCATATGCTAACTATATGTAGCTCCAAGTCCTAGAATAAGGCCTACAACATCGACATTCTACTTGAAGCTTGTTCCATTTCTTTATAATAGATCATAGTAATTTTATTTACCAATTGTGTTAATTCTACTTCCTTAATAATATTGTGCAACTTACTATTGTTATGATGGTACAATAGCTATAACACAGGTGTTCAGGTCACCAAGGGCCTTGCTTGTAGATCAGTTTGATTCTAAAAAAGATCTAATTGATGTCGTGTTTACATCTTGCTTAATAACAGGGCATATGCTTTATGTTTGTTAATTTTAATTATGTTTTTAAATTTTTTTAATTTTAATTAATTTTTAAGAGATGCATTACATTTATGCTTAAATTATTATATTTCTCAGTGTATTTGGATGGTTGCTTTAAGAGTTTTGTATTATATTTTTAATTCTATGTCCTAAGTTGCATTTGTAGTAAGATGATTTATATAGTTTGATGACTTGCAGCCAAATACTATGTTTTCATAAGATTCATTTGATATTAAAGTAATGTTTCATTTCATATTTATGAAAATAGCCTAATACTATAAAGGATAAAATTGATATGCTAGAAATGATGAGTATGTACTAATGTGGGTTTTTGGAAAATGGTTTCTTCTATTTATCTATGTTCTTAATCTTTTTACTTGACTTATTTTACTAAACTTATGTCATTTACAAGCATCTCAAGAGGATTTTTGTTTGACTTGAAAACTTGAAGTTATGTACTCACTTTACTTTGTAGAATGAAGTATTTACATTCTTTTTATTGAAATTCTACAGAGGCTGATGGGGCATTGGACAAAGCAAGAAAACATAAAAAATGTCAACTTGAAGATACACTGAACCTTTTTCTGAAGAAGAGGAAGGTAATATGTTGTAACATGTTAGAGAAATATTTAATTTGTTGCAATTCCTTCGTCTTAAAGTTATATTTGATAGTAGTTTATTTATTACCTCTTTATTTATTCGATAGTTGTTGCAAAGATTTGTTTTATTTTCATTCACAGGACTTCACACTCTCTGTTCTTCTCACTATTTATTATTTGCATTCAGCAGGAGATCTACATTATGTTCCAGTTTGTGCATTGAATTATTTTATACTATTTTACAAATCAAATAGTTTTGATTGATGCAGTTATTATAATGTTTTATTTTAATATGGTGTCAACAATTGCATGGTTTAAAGTCTATTTCTTTTATATTTTATGAAATGTTAATATACATTAGAAAGGTCATGTTCTTGTCAATGGTTTTCTCTTCCAAAACCAACATACTCATGAAAAAAAAAATTCATACAACTTGGGCTGGATCTACATTCAGAATTTGAAAGGTTCATCATCGAGCTCCTCAAAACCTAAAAATAAAATAAACACCCACTTACCTAATTCACATATGCTTCGAGGGAGAATATAAATTCAAAATTAAAAGATATAGCAATCCCTGGTAGCAAAATTTTACTATAAAGAGTCACCCAAATCAAACAAAGCTCAAAAACCATTAGATATATACCCATATCTTTTTAACTCCTTTTTAAAATTTTACTATAAACAATCACCCAAATCAAACAAAGCTCAAAAACCATTACATATATACCTATATCCTTTTAACTCATTT
>VDFB02260807.1:0-10437 GCA_007258455.2 Sequoia sempervirens | reverse complement strand
AAGTTACACTAGGGTTTTCCCATGAAAATTTGACAACAATAAAAACCTTGAAGAACTATTTTCAATTCAATTATGATGAGAGAATACATCAAAATAAGATCAACAACTCCCTTAAACAACATCAACAACTTCAATACGAACTAAATTGGACATCCAAGGGAAACCTCTATTTTCTCCTCTCGGAATACCCATAACTCAAGAACTTTTCAATTTGAATCATCAAGTAGAACCATCAATCATGACAAAGTTAACATTAACCAATTTTCCACTTAGGTAAAGAGCAAAAGAACACATACTGGTTCCCAACGAATAGCAACATACATTAATTGAGAGAACATTCCCAACACAAAATCAACTCACGAAAATTCACATCGAAAGAATCCATAAAACCACACAAAGAAGGCTTCGTCAACCCCCACCACAATAAAAATGCAATCCACACATCAACAAAATCGCTCAACATCCAAAAGCCACCAACTAGATATTCCACAGGAGACCTCAATTTTCTCCACACAAGAACCCCTTGCAGTGGCACAAAAATTACATTCATATGACTAACAACATGATAATGATAACAACTATCTAATCACATTCTCAATTAAAAGAAACCAACCTACTCAAAAAAATTACAATCTCAAGGTTCTAAATAAGTATCCATATAAGACAACATTTATTAGAAACTCGGACCATCATAAAGTAATCCCCTAATCAACAATCCAAGAGAATTTTAATTAGAAAAGAAGTCTCAATTCAAGAACAATTTATTCCAACGTTTATGCAAGTTTATAAAACTACCAGAATGAAGACAAATAAAGTTTACATCAATACTTAACCCTGACTTAAAGGTAACGATTAATTCTAGCATACACAATTCCTCAATGAAAGAGTTATTACAACCACCAATTATAAGACTACCAAATACAACCATAAACCAAACTCCCAAAGAATCAATATACTAATTCCCTTCTACACATTACTCCCTTGCTTAATCAATTCATCGTGACCACAAGATTAAATAACTAACAAAATGCAACTTATGTCCCAACCACAAATATATATATTTTTTCTTTCTTAAAACTACTATTCTAATATGACAACTACCAAGTGTAAACTCCTAGTATACTACAAACATTCACGGATAAATTTAACCACTAATAGTAACAAAAGAAACATTATATTTATCCTATCCAAAATAAGCACATTTAATTGAAAGGAGCCTAAAGCTATCCAAACGTATATTTACCCTTAAAAATTTCTCCTTAAATTACCATTCAAATATCCTTTTTAGGGTACTCTCAAAACAAATCGACTTACATTATATTTATGCACTTATGATGTAGTTATATAAAATATTTTAAACTTTTATTTATATTTCACATCATTATAATTTTTCTATTCTTCTTATTATTACTACTATTTTCTTTTATTCTAATTTAGGATTTATAACCATTCCTATGACTATATACATTTATATAAATATAATGAGCCAATTAATACTCTAATTGTGTTTTAGAAAGATAATCAATCTCATGAACACTACACTACTATTCCAAACATAGATCTTCAACAAATATATTCCAATTTATTACATTCACAATTTATCTTATTCTTGCTTAAAAAGACATATCGTTGCTCTACTTGAAATAACATTGCCTATCATTTCAGTAATTTTTATGTTTTGAACAATAGTAAGAACGCAATAATTAACTATATAAATTGAAGTAATTACTCTAATTGACCAATGAAATATACATTAATTTATTTATTTATTTATTTATTTTTTCAAGCAAAACCTACTTAATGTCTTAGATCTCTACCTATTGAAAGTAACCAACTTTTCCCTTATTTTAGATCCTTAACTCAACATTTATTAATTACATCTTTTATAAGAAGTGGTTTCCATAAATCAAATTTTAAAGCAAAAGACCCTTCTATATTGATCTAATTTCTTTATGTTCTGACTTAACTTTCACACGATTGATCCATACCATCCAATATATTTCCAATTCATTATTACATGAAACAAATTACCCATAAACAACAATCACTCTAACTGAGAAAATAATCAATATTAACATTTGTGTCAAACTCTAAGTGCCCCTAATTTTCTTTCTTAATTCGAATTTAGATATCCAGTGTAAAAAAAATAAAGATAATATAGTTCTATCACAGGTTTAGAGCAAATGGTGTTACACACCCTAAAAGGATGACAACATTTGATTTAAAAGAGGATGACACCTTGTGCAGCCCATGAGATATATTAGCAGATAGTCAAAAATTAATTTTCTGAAACCAAAACAAAATAAGATGTGACTTAATTGACAAAATACACAAAGAGAAGTAGTAAAGGTGAAGGCATAAAAATAGGTTTAGATTCAAAGGCACTAAAACCCTATAAATTTAATCCATTATCACATATCATAACTCATAATGAATTTGCAGAGTGCAGAATAAACCCATAGAGACTGATTTTTTTTTTTATCTTAACATATTAACCAAATCCATAAACTGGTTTAAGTAGAAATATGTCACAAGCTGTCATAACACTTACTACCACAGTTCCTTTAATAATAGATTCAAACCAGCAATTTACTACCACGGTTCCTTTAATAACAGATTCAAACCAGCAATTTAGTAAAGAATAACGGAACTTTAAAGCATTACAATCAAAATAAAGTTAGTGCTCCAACTTTAAAACAAAGTTATGGACAAAAGCACAAAACAAGAATGTTTAAGGTCAACCAACTTTTCAAACTGCATAAGGAGAATGTTGATAAAAGAGAAAAAGAAAACAAAATGTAAAATAGGTGATTGGATATCGGCACACTTGACAAAAGAGAGGTTTCTCAAATGAACCTACAACAAACTCAAACAGAAAAAGATTGGTCCCTGTTGAATCTCAAGGCAATTTTCTGAGAATGTATATGATATGGAACTATTGGAAGGCAATAATATCTCTTCAATCTTAAATGTAGCAATACCAGACTGTGTGAAGGAGCTCATCTAAGAACTGTATCCAATAACATCAATTTCTCTCAACTTTGACTGAACGGAGGTAACTGGCCAGGGCTTGAAACATTGCGCAGACCAAGAGAATTAAAAAAAATCTGCTCATTGGCCCTCAATTTCCTCATAGGAACAATCTGCTCAATGATGGCATCAGAGAAGACATACAAACCAAGTTTCCTCCCAAGTTTGAGATGGTTACGGTTGCAAAAATGTGAAGCCAAAGTCTTGCGAATAACATTTAGGATTTTGATAATAACATCTGGGAGTTTATATAAATCTATACACCCTACCATTTTCAAGCGTTGCGGCTATGACAGGTTGCCAAGTATATCAGAAAGTGAATATTGGAATTTGGAACTATCGCCATCTACTCGCATTATCATCAACTCTCAAATGTTATTTGCAAGACTAAAGAGAAAAGAAGGGTGAGGTGCAAGTACGCGGCTTGATAGCAGGATAATTAATATTTTCAAGTGCAGCAATTGCAATAGATTGCCATAGATTGCCAGCAAAAATCAAGCAGATTATCTATATTTACAGTGATCATATCAAGGGCAAGGAGAAACGAGTTTAAAATAAATTAGGAATGCAAGAAGCAACAAGACAATAAATGACTGCAGGCCAAACCAATATCAACACTATAGTTGGGGAAGATTCGGTGGTAGAGAATAACAATAAAATTGAAAAGAAAGTCTTGCAGGATGAAATGAATGAATGACACTGATTTTAGACTAGATTAGTCACTAGAATGTCACAGTTTGTTAATAACAGACAGAATAAAGAGAATGTAGTCTGGATAAATCATTCCTATACATCTCTTAAAAGATAAGTGGAGAAACGATACACAAGGTATTTTATATCCATAGCAGCAAGGAAACAATAGAAATAAAATCACAAAAAGCATCGTATACAATAAGCACAAGGTTGATATCCACTTCCACCTTTCCAATCTACTAGTTAGCATGTGTAAAATCGAACATACCTGATCAGCTTTCCAAGACAATAGCATTCCTAAGAATTTTCCTTCCTGGTGTTATTCGCCTTTGCTATGATAATCATACTCAGGAGGGGATGAAAAGAACGATGGCACAACCACAAGGTCTGCCAAGTGTGAGAGGTCATCTGCAGCGCCTGCATCTGGTATCAGCCATTAGCAATTCTGGTTTGTGACTACACCACCAAATTGAGTAACTGAAAAACCCCTCCAAAACATCTTCCCAGATTTCCTCCCCTTTCCTGTCGAATACTTCTTGTTTAATAATTTTTTTTTTCACGGAGTCTTTTCCACTCTCAATGAGAAAATAGTTCAACTTCTGACAGTTACGATTAAATACCCGCCACAACCCTTATTTATTATTTTATAATTGATTCTTTAATAGATGAAACAAATAGATAAATATTTAATAATTTAATCCTTCATTTAGTTACAATAAAATATATTTATTTTGATAAATATTTTCACCTTAATTATTTAAACTTAAATACAATTTTAATATTTATTCCACTCTAATATTTTCTTACTTTTAGATTTATTAATTACTTTAAATAACAACTCCCAAAGATAACTAAATTCTTTATTTTAATTCCAGATAAGGCAAGTAACCCTATAATTAAATTAACTTTATTAACCAAATCTCAGCATATTATTAATGTTATTTCATAACTTTAAAATTAAATAAAATCACCATATCGGCATGATATTACCAACAACTTACATGACATCAACGATGACCGAAACGGGGTGGGCACTACACCTCCTCCAAGTTTCTCCACCAAAACATTCAAAACCAAGAATTCCATGGAGAAATGAAAGAAAACCCTAAAACAAAATATATGCTTTTTTTTTCCAAACTCCCAAAATTCACATTCAAATTCTAATTCTAATTCAATTCAAATGCAAATGCAAACTCCTTTTCCAATTCAAACTAAATTCCATTTCAATTTCATATTCAACCCTTTACAAATATCTTTCCAAAATAGTCAACTAATTTAGAAAATATCTTTTATTCCCCAAAGTCTTTGCATAAGAAACCCATTTGAATTTTTTTTAATAACTTTAAACAATTTTCCATTTCCAATTTGAATTCAAAATACTTTAGCATTTTATTTCAACAAAAGCATTTAAAACTTTTAACACTTTAATTCATAGGGGTAATTTAATTAATTCACACAATTAATTCCAATTATCAATAAAATAACTCTAATTCGAAATTAGATTATTTTATTAATTCAATTAAATTAATTAACTAATCACTAATTTTTCAACAACTCCAAAAGACAAAACATTCATTATTTATAATTTCCAAAAGCTATTTAATCACTTTTAGCTTGCAACTAAACACATTTAGTCATTAATTAGACTACACAAGTCTTTTAATAAACTCTAAATTTGCAATTAAATAAACACTCAACGGGAACTGACCAAGTTAAAACAACTGACCCTGACGACAAACCAACAACATGCTATGACTAGGGTGATGACCTGGTTCGGAAACCCTAGCTACTATCTCCCAATTAATTTCCGTTGGTCAATGGACACGCTCAGACCTGGAAACCAGGTGGAGTCGATGTCATGTACCTGCCAACCTGCAACAAAGAGCATGTCGAACGTGCATATATACATAATATGATCAGACACACCGTGAAGAGGAAATCTCAGAATCGTAGGGCACTCGCAAGCGAGTGATACAACCCCGTCCCCTTCACCAATACAATATCACTAACTGACAAAGCTAACATTATTAACATAATCAAAGCATAAAGCATCATTAATTCACATGTTAACATGATCGAAGCATAACATAGGAAAGCATTGCTTGATTAACAGAGCACAAAAAGGAGGGGTGTTACATGAGGGTTAGCAAATAGCGGTTTTTCTTGGTCAAATTCCACTTTTTGTAATCAAACCGTTAATGAAATAATGAAATGAAAGAGAACCATAAAATATTAGCATCCAATTTCTATCAACTTACCAAACCCTTAATGATACAAGTTTGAAATAATGTCAATGGATGCTCCAAAGTGCTTGATTATTGCTTGAATTGATGTTGAAAGATTCTTGAATGCTTGAGTGAATGGGGATTGTAGGAGATGTAAAATGAGGTGAAAATAACTTATTTATACAATATTGTGCCTTAGTTACCTATTAAAACCTCATCAAAAAGCCGACATCAAGTGATTTTGAATAAAAACCAAAAGGAATTTTTTAAAAATTGAATTTGGGGCCAAGGGGGACTCATTCGCCACCCATGGTGAATGGGTCCCACCTAAGACATGGAAAATGGGTGTTAGGAATTATGTTGTATTTAATGTTGTTTTGTAAGGTATATATTCAAAAATACACTTAATTAATACATGAGGAAAAAAATGGACCAAATAAAGCATGAGAAAGGGATAAATAATGAAGTTGTGGCTAGAAAATTGTGAAATCTTGTTACAAAACTTTACAACACTTAAAAATAGGACTTTTCCAATTATGAAAAGGTGATTTTTAGGTGAATTATAATAAATAGAGTCTAGAAGAATGTATAAATTTCTTATAACACATCACAATGCCTTCACAAGACATCGCTCTTGAATTTTAATACGACCGTGATGTTCAAGCCATGTTACAATATAACATTAATGAAAAATAGATTAAAACCATGAAAAGGACCTAAAAGGCCATGAAAATGATAAGGAACATTTTTATACCTGACACAAGATGCACCATAAATTTTAGAACTAGAAGTGAAGATAGATGTGCTGAAAATTTCAAAATTGTAAGTGAAGAGAGATCCTTAGAAACTTTCAAAGCTGAAAATAAAAATGGGTGCTCTAGAAATTTTGGGAAGAATGTCAACTAGTTGTGATTAAGGGGGATTGTTGGAGTTTAATCCCAACCACTGCATTTTTCCTCCTCCATATGTTTTTCCAGCAATAATTTATCTTTCCATTCTCTCACATGTATATAGGATTGCTTTAGATTTGTATTTGATGCAAAAGCTTCACTTTAAGATTTTCTTTGATAGCTATTAAATCAATATTTAATTGTTATTAAAGTTTTTGGTTTTCCCTACATTTGTTGGGCTCTTTCATAGCTTATGCAAGAATATTTGTACTGTATTTTTGTGTGGGTGAGAAAAAAACTGAAAAAGAGAATGAATAAAATGTAAGTAGGGTAGAAAATAACATGAAGAAGATGATTGTACAAATAGCATCAACAATCTCAAAATAGGGGACTTTCATTTTGTTTTTTTGGGCATAGAAGAGTAGTAGCTCTACCATTACACAAGAAATATTTTGTATGAATTTCATTATTAATGTAAAAAGTTAGTTGTAGTTCATCCCATGCTCTTCTCTCTATTTTCTTTTTGTTTTTCCTTTTACTCTGCCTCTATCTAACACCACTCACATTACTTCTAAAAAAATCTCTTGTCTTCCTTCAATCTGGTAATGTCTTCAATGTACTGAGTTGCAATTTTTTCTCTAATCAACTGATTAGGGTTTATACCTTTCTTAAAAATACATTCAACAAATTCTAAAGGTTAGAATTGTTAAAATCTCATGGAGTTTCCAAAAAAAAATTGTTTTGGTTGTGATAGAAGGTTAGAATAGTGTTAAGACTAAAACTTAATAGGTTGAGTTTTGAATCCAACTAAGGACAAAAAAATTACTCTACCAAAGTTGAAGTTTTTATGTTCTTCTAACTGAAAAAATCAATCAAACCTCTGCCAAAATTTAGATTTTTTTTCACTCAAACTAAAACAATATAAAAAAACCATTTTTTAATGGTTTTATTAGCTGAGTTCTTGCAAAGGCTATTGTAGAAAATCCTTTTTTCTATTGATCATTTAATTGTGTGAACATTAAGAATAGTCGTTGTGCTCTCATCCAAGGTAGTTAATGTTTTATGGGTGGAAATGAATGCAAATAATGGTGACCCTTCTATCAGCGACCATAGGGGTGAAAATGAATGTGGGAAACATGCTCAGAAAGGAAATTCTCACACTTTCTTGAATTCAATTTGTGGTTTGTATGATCATTGGAAGTAATTTTTCTCTTCACCTTGCTCACCAATTTCTCCATTTACTCACTCTACCAGTGTAGCAAAAGTTGAGCTTTTTTTCTTGCAACTACTGAAACCATGTGACACACTATTTTATATACCATTAAGAAATATTACAACATGGGTATATTTTCAAGCTATGTATTTTATTTTTCTTAAAAAAAATTAGGGTTTTATTCCTACTATGCATTTATAATTTTCCATGAATTATTCCTAAAATTCCAATGTGTTTTTTTGTTGAATTTCAAAAAAATGTAAGACCAACTCTAGCATGGTTAAATTTTTTGCATTAACATAACTTGCATTATATAAGCTTTAGGAAATATTAAATTTGATGTAAAAATAGGGTCATAGGACTATGTGAAGACCCATTCACCATGTGGCGAATGGGTCCTAGGTCACTAAAATAGGACACACACTTTCTAAAATTAAGTGTTGTGTAATGGCATTGTGAATGTCAAGTTTTATCCCTCTAAATTTGCATTTAATTAGGTTTGGATTTGAATTAAAGGGGCCAATTAAGAAAATTAACCTCAATTAATTAATAAATCCCTAGATTAGTGTTAAAAATTTAAGATACATTTTACAATGCCTTAAATAAGCCACAATTAATTTGATTTAGTTTAAAAGGGCCCTAAACTTAATGTGAATGTGTAAAACACATTACAACACTAAATTAAATCAATATTAAGAACATTTTATTATTCATTATTTCTAAATTAAGTGTGCAAAAAAGCATACCACTAAAAAGGGAAAAACCATGGTGAGGATCAGCTAACAATTAAAGTAATAGAAAAACCAATACAAAAGGGCTCACTACTAGAATAAGAAATACTTTCCAAAAAATCTCACAATGAGGGCTCATTGGCTCAAAAATAATACAAGAATATAAAAGATAAATGTTATACAAAGAATGCTTCTAAATGAAACAATGAATCCATCAAAATTGCTTACACACTTCCACAATCTTACATGAAATATTGTGGATTCCTTAAGCTCATTGCCTTAAGGAACTCTAACACTAAAATTTTAACTAGTCTACTCAAATTCACATCATACACATCACTTGCATCAATATTGCATCTATCTTGCATCTTAAAACATTATTACACTTATGTATATCAATCCTCATCCTCAAAGTTTTTTCCAGTGTTGATAACAAAATGTTATACATACAAATTCATAATAGGTCAATACCTAAACATTCTCACAATGGATAGGAATAAAGGTGACCTATGGAAATATTTAATTAGCTGATAGGCTATTCTATGTGGGGGAACCCCACCGGCATTTCCAGTAGTCTGACACCGCTAGAGAGATTTCGGTGGAGTTCCCCCCACATAATAGCACAACTTTCGGCTATACTTTTTAGTGGCATGGAAGAAACCTCCAACACGATAGCGCATAAAATATAAAATGAAGAGACAAGGGTTGACCGATGATCTGACATGACCATTATGTATTGTACATTTGGGGCCCTGCGGATTAATAAATTACCTTTTCCCATAATTAAAATGGAAGACGTCAAAACTGCCAGCACGTTTCCCACTTTATTAGTTGTTTTAACAAACATTTCTTCCTGTCGGATTAAATATGCCAGCGTATAGTTTGAAAATGTTTTGATATTTATTATTAATTGTGGTAGATGACTCGCTATGTTTATTTAGATCAATTGCCAAAGAAAAATGATTGAAATTTTGATTTTTGTATTTTAATATTTTATTTCTTTCTTAGAAAATAAGAAATGTGTTTGATCAAAATCAATTGAGTTTTCAAAAGTAAGAATAATTTAGAACATGTTACATTTCATATTTAGTATAATATTATATTATCAATTTTAAGAAGTAATCATGATATCATAGGAAACTCCACTATATAAAATAATAATCAAGGCAATAAAAATATTAATGTAAATCATGAGTGTTAATTGTTATTTTAGCAATAGTGGTAAACATGATTATAATAATAGGAATAGTCTTAAATGAAATATTAGTAGTTTATTTAAATAATTTTATCATTTTAAAGTATAAATATTGATGGGATATCCCTAAAGATAATGTTGGCCAATGATCAGTTAACAATAGTGTAGTATTTTGTTCAAAATTAGCTTTAATCTTAATAATATTATTATTATTTTTTATTTAATTGTAAAACAACTACATTGTTAAATATTCAACAATATTTAGATTTAATCTTAATAATGTTCTTATTATTTCTTATTTAATTATAAAACAACTATATTGTTGTTAAATATTCAATAACATTTACATAATGCATTTAAAAGGGATTAACGAGGAGGTAATCTTGGAACCATTAATGGAAAGGAGATAATTACAATTCAACTAAAGATAGAGATTTTACCGCTTTAACTCTTTTAATAG